>PVJX010003273.1:0-111602 GCA_004027295.1 Dolichotis patagonum | reverse complement strand
AAAGTGGAAGGTCCAATGACAAGAGGATAATATGGTAGAGATGAGCCAATGTATGTCAATTGTAACCATTAATGTAGATGGCCTCAATTCACCAGTGAAAAAAAGCACAGGCAAAGTGGATCAAGAAACAAGTTCCAGCAATATGCTGTATATAAGAAGCACATTTAACTTGAAAGGAAATTCATAGACTAAATTTTAAAGGAGAGAAAACCATGTTCCATGTGACAGGAAACCAGAAAAAAAAAAGGATTAGCTTTCCCATCAACCCCAGAATGGATAAGAAAGATGTAGTATTATTATACAATGGAAAGCTACCCAGCTATTAAGAAGGATAATCTTAAGGCTCTTACAGACAAATGGATGTAACTTGAGAACATGCTTATGGGTGAAATGGCTTACACAGGTGAACATCGTATTATCTCCCTAGCATAAAAAACTAAAGGAATAGTGGGATACAAAATGCACAGTAGATATTGTGAAAGTGATACAGGAGGAAACATCTAAAAGGTAAAGTGGTAACCATTGTTAATTTCCTAGTACCTTGTTTTGAACTCCTGCATTGTTTTGTTTGTTTTGGTTTTATCATGTCTTGTCTTGTTTGATTTTATTATGTCTGGTGGCATGGGCAGCTATTTTGAAGATAACAAGATATATTATGGTAGCCATTGTTGATTTCCTATTATCTTGTCCTGTATTGCTTTTATTGTTCTATTCTGATTGGCTTTATTCTGTTTGATTTTATTGTTTTATTTTCTTTAAAATAAAAAAGAAAGTAACCTAAGTATTTCTCACTGTTTCTGATTTCAATTCTCCTTAAATAATTGCAGTTTCCCTGTCAAAAAAGAGAGCTTCATTCAAGTACAATTAAGAATATCAGTGTGACATGGGTTGGTCAAATAATATTCATAGGTACTATAATCATGCCCAATTGAAAGCAATTACTGCTAACAAAACAGGATTCTATGGCAAATGAAAAGTGGTTTAAGGTAAGAACCTGCTTTCAAATACAGGAATGCTTCCCCCGTGCAGACACCAGGCTCTCCTGAACGGATCAGCTGACTGATTCCACTCTTTTCTTGCATACATAAAAATCAAAAGCACAGATTCCAAATTAAAATGTTATGACAGTTCAGAGGGTAGATTGGTCAGTGTTGGAAACATGGGAGGTTTTCCTAAAAGAGGCAGAATTTTAGAGGAGTAACAGCCATGATGTAATCTGTTAGGTAAAATCTCTATTCTCACTTTCCTCTTCAGTGGCATTACAGGAAGTTTTAGAGACATGATCACCCATAACAAAAGATTACAGTCCCTATCCTCCCATCCAGCAAGTTCTGGTCACTCCGAAGTAAGATGAACTAGAAAAATATGAATCATCTGTGAAGACTGATTTGTAAGACATGATTTTCCTGGTTAAAACTCCTCTTTGCCTTTGTTTTCTAAACACTTTGGAGACCCAAAGTTCAATTGTGATGACATTAAATCACCATCATCATCTCAGCAGCAGAAACCTGAAATCAAATATGATTTATTGTGCATAAGAAAGTTTATAAATCAGGTTTCTGGGACTGTGATGAATGCCTGACTTAATCAATTTAGGGGGGAAGGGAAAGGGAAGTGGTTTAGTCCGGGATCAGGCAACACTATGCTTTGAGTCTGTGGAGTCCTCACTCCACAGAGGAGCTGCTCACTTCACGCAGCCAAAGAGCAGAGGGAAGAGACGACACAGCCCGGTTCCCTCGCTGCACGAGGGTTTGTGCCCAGCGACCAAGCTTTGCCCCAGGCCCAGCCTCCTGCATCATCTACCAGTTCCCAACAGCACCTCATCTTTTGACCACGTTTTAACACCTGGGCCTTCAGGGATATTTAAGATACAAACTATAATCAAACATCATGAAATCCTCCTATTTACATCACTACCAGTTATAAACATGCAGCCAAACCACTACAGAGCTGGGTGGAGACAGGAAGGAAAATGTTCCTGCCTGAGCCTCATTGAGGAATTTTCTGTGTGGCAGCTGCCTTGGAGACATGAGGAAAGAGGCCACGTCTGCTCTCAGGAATCTACCCTAGAGGAGAGGCAAGAATACTGCTTCTTCCTTTGATAACACTTCCTTAGATGATCTTGAAGGTGTCGTAAATTGGATGGACTTCAGTTCTTTTTCATTAGTAAGATGGACGCTAGATTCACATACGTCAGTTTTTCTGTAAAGGTTAAGTGGTCATAAGTAATCTTAGTCATTATGTACTTCCCTGTAAATGTGTTCAAAAATCAATAGGAACTGTTGAATAAAATTTTACTTAATAAAATGGGAGTTATAAGAAACAGAAGCATTTGGGGAAGATGGAATCTTTCAAAGAGTTTCACAAATAAAGCATTTTTTTAAAAAATAAAGAGTATAATTAATTAAAAAACAGTTTGCATCATCTTTCAATGCTTAATTCAACATGATTTATTTTATATACACAATAATAAGCAAACATCAAAGTTAAGTAACGCTTAGGATTTTCTTTTTAATGTGCCTTTTGAAATAAATGTTCCTGCACTGTGTAACAGGCAAAATTTCTAAAGTATATTTTTTATGTGCAGAATAGCTCACATTACCTTTGCAATAACGTCTAACATGAAATTCTCTATGAGCCATTTTCCTGCTTGGTTTTATCTTCATTTCAGATTGTATTATACATATGTAACTATTCCAAATATGTATTTGCAAATTTCTGTAATAAAAAGAAAAAACTTACAACTCAACATTTCTAAATACAAAACAAACATAGATGTCACAGCTCACAGGAACATAAAGTTAAAAGGTACTGATAAACCTGAGGAGAAATTTAGTAAATTGGTACCAGAGTTTACTTCCCTTAAGTTTCATGAATTTCTGTCTGCATACTAAAAAAGAGACAGCACTGAGCATTTTCTTATGATGCTTTCCAAATGCCGTTTGCTTTCTCGCCCTGAGTAAATTTACATTTCTAAATTAATATGGCCCCTTGCATAGGTTTAATTTGGATATTTTCACTCCTTAGAGAGCCAGACATTTTAGACCAACAGTGCAAGGCCCTATAAAAAGCAGGTGACAGAGTGCTCCGAGGGTTAGTGTCTATCAGTGTGAAATCTAACTGGTCTCAACCTTTCTAACGACTGACGAAGCTGAAGCTGATAAGCCCAGGATACATCTCAAGCCGCAATTTTCTGGCTGTGCAGCGGATTGGTGCACCTGCCCCATCTGACCAGGGCCTTTCAGATTTGTGTTTGTCTCTCTTCTCTTCTTGCAGACTCGAGCTGACTATAGCCTCAAATACAGATTCACCTGTCATTTAAAGGAAGCTCAGATTCATTAGAAAACTCATAAAGAAACTAATACAACCAATTTTAAATTTAATACCGACAAAAGGAAAACTGAACTGTGTCAATTATAATATGAACATACATTTAACTATAAAAGGCACACAGACTGTAACTACAGGGTGGGTAAAACTATAAGCCAATCATAAACTATACTGTGCATAGAGACACAAATGGAGCAGCACATCATGGAGAGACGGTGAAGGGACAGAGAAAAACTGAGGCTCAGGTGGCTGCAGAATCCGAGTGTCATCAGGCTACTTCCTGAGAAGTCCATGGAGAGCACCTGATTAGCATCTAATAAAGTGATAATGGCAGGGCTCATCCTGTGCCATTAGTACTATGCTAGTTCTGACATGGTGATCCCTTTGGAGGGAACTGTGTTGAGAGAAGCCCACTGACGTGCATTAACGAGCGTAGTCACACGGGTCATTTTCTCCCAGCAGAGGAATAATTGCCTTTCACGATGGTATCTTAGAATGTGCAGACAAGTCCTAGCACAGTGAGTTCAAGTACAAATGTATCACGTTTGCATATATGTGTAGCATAGAGAACTACAAAAGTAGTATTCTGCCTCAAGACCTGGCAGCATATAATTAATGATTCAATAAACCTGATATCAGTTGCACATATCTAGAGATACAGGTATTTTATTGTAAATACAAATTCTGAAGGAATTCAGAAGACAACCTTAGAAGACAACCTGAAATCATCTTCTGATTAATAATTCAGAATGAAAAGAATTCAGCATGACCAAGAATCTTACAGTTGTTTTCCCTTTTGGCCTGAAATCTTGATTTTATCATCAGCAATTAATCAGTGTAACTTATCATGGTCAATTGGGCTGCCATCCCAAAAGCCATTATAGAGGCTGGCAGTAGATTTCCTGGTAAAGACTGTGCCGCTTGCACTGCGGAGCAGATGGCGAGTCTACTGGGTGTCGGTGAGTAGTCCAGATAGTGAGTGCCACATTAAGGGACATCTCCCAGCAGGAAGGCAATATCATGGGCACTAGTGCCACCTTGAGGCACCACCAGGCTATCCACCACTTTCCATTAGACCTGTTGCCCCCACACATGAAAGTAAAGAATCTTAGTCAGTCACTGAGGCAGTCACTTCGTGTATTCCTGGAGATTTATTATGAAGACACTCATCTTCCAGAAAAAATGTTTCAAACAGAGAAAGGACTATAGTTCTACTCCATGCTCTAGAAAAACTATCAGTTTAACAGACTACAGTGTATCCTCTCTATGGGAGTAGACATACAACCCAAAATTTTTCCAATACAAGGCTGAAAAGCAGAGCTGTACAATATTCTCTTCACCCCATGAAGTGTAGTTGCCTCAGCTATTTAAAATCAGCACATTAGCACTAAAATAATAAAAATACCAACAATGAATAAAATTCCTCATTGCATTATGTTCTTACAAAACATAACTGGCACCTTGTGCAACTCATGTTAAATTTGACGTTAAACCGTGCGTCCTTAACATTAACTAGAAGCAGAAATAATGCTGCTTTCTATCCCTATGGAGTCCTGACACTTGTTTGTGTTCGGCTCATCACTGCCCTTCTTTGTAGCAGAATGTGGAACCCCAGTGGTATTCAGTTCCTCTGAACTGAAATAATGTTTCAACCAGCAGTTCCAGGAGGTGTCACGCACATGGTGGAGCCATGGCAAGCTCGACACGGTGCTCTGCCAACATTCCATTCCATCTTTCCTGGGCAGCTTTATTACTGTGCATATGTTTATGGGCATGAATTTTCCTGTCTAAAGATCAGAGCACAAAAGAAATAGGTTTCTTACTGAACAGAATACTAAAGCTTTAGAATGTGGTACCTTTGATAGCAAAATTTGTAGCTGGGCAATTTACATCCTGGAGCAAGACTACTTACCTTTTTGTCAGATTGTAATCAATTTCAAAATGGTCTCTATTTTACTAGATGAAAGAAACATGTAAATTGCCTTTCATCAGCACATTTTAAAATCATTTTAATGTCTGTCTCATTATTTTTTGAATAAAATAGGAGCTCTCATGCTTTCTGTATTTAATTTTTATGATATCATTAAAAATGATTGTGATCATTCACATTCAATCCAGTGTATCTGAGTTCACATTATGAGTCACTATTTTTTAGAGAGAAGAGAACCAAGCATTCTCCACTGCCATCTTTGCCTCTTGGCTTTGCTTTAAAAGCATGTCTGATATAGCAGCCAGCCTGAGGAACAGCCAGTGCACGAGTGTGTGGAGCATTGTTTCTGATCAGCTGGAAGACAG
This sequence comes from Dolichotis patagonum, assembly GCA_004027295.1. Lineage (NCBI taxonomy): Eukaryota > Metazoa > Chordata > Mammalia > Rodentia > Caviidae > Dolichotis > Dolichotis patagonum. The sequence goes on along the minus strand of PVJX010003273.1, from coordinate 105,977 downwards.
GAAGTCATAATGCACAGTTGCAGCGAATCTGTGTGTTACCTGGGATTGCTAGGAGAAAGAACCCCAGCACCATATGCCCTGTGTCTGTCAGGGGATGAAGCTCCATCACTTTAGTCTCTCTTCACGCACAGGGAACCTTGAAAGAACACAGGTCATTTTGGCTCATGTTCCTGACATGCCTCCATCTTATCCTTCACCGTCAACCTAACACCCAACATAGACTTGATTCTCTGCTTCTCTGGCCAAAGGGAAAGTAAGGAGACCACACCAGGAAGACAACGCAGACACAGAGGTATTCTATTCAGACACCTCACTTCCTCCTCACAGCAGCTATTGGAAGTAGGCAACATTAGCTTGATTTAACAGTTGAAACAACCAAGTTCATCAAGACAAGATAACACGTCAAGACTCATATCAACAAGGAGAGCACAGTGGAAGGCCTGAAGCCATGTCTAAAAGATGTCAGAATTCATGCTTTTCCCCCTTCTTGTGATAGCAAAAGTTTTTTATCTTTTGATGTTAAATACAAATGATAGGCAGTGGCTTTCTGAAAGTTTGCCTTTAAAAAGATTCTGACATCGAGTTAGTGTCCAGCAGGGAAAAGTAGTAGAATATCAGTAACTGGAGGAGAGGGGGTATTGTCAGTGGTCCTGTGCTGTGGATGTGACGTTCCGTGGGGTCTCCCAGTAACAGGCTGGTTATTCTAATCTACGTGGTGTGTATTTCTCCATGTTGCCATGCACAGTTGTAGTGACACACAGTGGTTTCAGCTATAATATTTGCTTTGAAAATAAAATTTCTTCCTATAAGACATATATTGAGAAACAATTTTGCATAATGTAATTTCATATTTGTTTATGTGCAATTTCATGAGTGAGAAAAGCTGATTGAAGGCAAATATCTATTCTCCATTAAACTGAGACACATAGATAGACATAAAACACACACATGCACCCTTCTGACACCCACCAGTTACCACAGTTCACAAAGTGACAAACTGCACCTGCTCACATCTGGTGTTCCTACTTTCTGACTGATTTCAGACATTTTCTTCACTATTTCACAGGAATTCTCAGGCTACAGTCCTTCCTAGGACAATTTCCAAATAAATTTGAGGTATATGTCAAGGTAACACGCCATATTGAATTATTTGTGGTTTTTTACAATAAGCTAGCCTATGTTTATGAGTTCGTTTCCTTAACTACATTTTTATTAGTATATATTTGTCATGCATCTTGATCATGTTCATCATAGGAAATTTATTTCTGCACATGATAAAGATTCTCTTCTTCCCCACTTCCCTCCCCATTTGCAATAGCTTTGTTTCCATTTTTTCCCTTCCGTTCTTTTTCTCCTTTTGCTAAGTGGAATTCCTTTTATGTGTAACTGAACAGGTTCTTTAGTACTGTGCCTCTAAACTCATTCTTCCCATAAGCCCTGAGATTTTGATTGTGACAAATTACATAGTAATTCTTAAGAACGCAAATGTTTCTTTACAGCAGTACTATCTGGCTTAGTTAGATTCGACTTTGATAAACATGCATTTAAAAAACACATACTCGGCAAGACAGTAATTGATTCGGTGTTCAACACAGTGTGGGGCATCAGGAATAGTCTCCTGTGGGTACAGGCAGTAAAGGGCAATAACTGTACCAGCAATTTTAAACAATGTTGGTGCAACCTGGGGATTTAGCTCAGTGGCATAAGTGCCTGTCTGGCAAGTATGAGGTTGCAAGTTCAATCCCCCAAGAACAGTAAAACAATATTGGTGGGAAATCACTTCTCCATGAAAAGATGTTGTTTTGATGGTCTATGTTTAAATAATTGTTGTAGTATTACTAATCTACAATTTAACATTCACATGGTTTATTGCCTATTCTTTAATAAATACTATTCCTACATTATAGTGATTTCAGGAAAATTACATTCATGTAATTGGTACTACTATACATGAACTTAACTGTACATACACATCACATCTGTGAATTCATAGCAGCTCAGGATTTTGCAAACTAATTTTTTGGAATGGTTTATTTCTCTATTGACTATGAAAACCCTGTGTTTAACTAGGTCAGAAATAGACATATTCTTGTATTTAATTTGTTATATTAGAAACAAACAGAACACAATGAGTATAAAGAAAGGAAATTGAGTTATTTCAATTCTATTGAACCATATAAATGTTTCACATTTTCGTGTACAAAATGTAGAGAAGTGAAACAAAGTGTGTATTTTAAGACAAAATGCTTCTGATTGGAATGATAGGCCAGATAGCAACACCCATGCATGAAGTCCTGGCCCTAATCCCTATTTCAATTTACATGGTGAAAGGTGGAATTCAGTGAAGAAATTTTCATAGATTTTACAGGGAGCCAAAAATAATAACAAAGGAGTGATTCACAAGAACCAGTAACAAATGACAAAGGAAATGAGGAGAAAGAGAGAAGGGAACAGAGGAAGAAGAGGTGGGGTGATGTGATTCCTGGATTTGGAGAAGGAAGGGAGCAGTCGCTAGACCTTGGAAAAGGTAAGGAGGTTTTATAAGGTAACCTATTTTAGCCCCATGAGACCCACTTCTTACTTCTTGTTGGTGTCCGTGAGAGCTCTCTAAGTTCCTGAGGGAAAGAATGACAAGAGGATGAAGAAAATAAGGACAGAAACAGAAAGCTGGGGTTAGGTGGAGCCATCCTCCAGACTGCGGCGCAACCACCGCCATGCATTTATTTATACACTTACCATCCCGTGCCCCTGTGCTTAACCAGCTTGCTTCTTACACCTGGCGTTCTGCCATGTTCTCAGGCTGGAACACCTGCTCACCTCCAGCCCTCCATGCCCTCAGGTGTTTTTCAGGGGCTCCATGCCCTTGGGGCACACCTGGTCAGGCACTTGTGCTTTCAGCTCTGCACATGTGGATGGTCACTAGCTCAGTGGTTCCCAACATCTCCCCCTTCTCTGTATTTGTACTTGATCCAGTTGAATTTGGAGAAGCTGTGCTTGAAGGGTTCTGCAGACAAGCTTCTGTCTAGTGGTTACACTTTTCTGCTGGATGTTTAAGACCAGGTTAAAGTGAGACCTGTACCACTCAAAATCAATTTCTTGCTATCTCTCAGAGTCAGTTAAGTCTCCTCAGGAATTACCCTGGAACCATGCGCAGCACCTTTTAGTGTTTCTGTAAGTATCAGCCATCCGGATGTCACTCCCATTGCTTGACCAAGTTGCTTTCTGTGAAAGCTTGGGAGATTTTTCTCTCCTAGTGACTCTCCTTAGGCACATTGCACATCATAGATCCTCTGTGGTGCCATGATCTCCCCGATCAGAAGACTCATCAGAAGACTCACCAAGTCCTGGGTCTCTGTTGACCTTGGAGGGCTGTAGCCAAAATATTGGCTAACCTCGTAGCCCATCTATCTTTGTAATATTTTGGTCTCTAACCTTAGTTGTTGAACATCCAGAAGAGAAGATTAATGACATTACACCATAGTGGAGGCAGCAAGTTTAATATTGCTATCTTATCCGAATATCAAGCACCTTAGAATATAATTTAAAATCTTCATTCCCTAACAACCATGTACATTCTAATATTTGAGACCTTAAAGAATATTAACAGATAAGTTACATATTTTACATGGAAAATTAGAATCAAAAAACCATATGGAAAATTGCAGCATGACAATCATGCTGACATTGTGTAACATACTTTTAAAATGTCATTTTGGCATAATATTTCTCTACCTTTTTCCTCTCTTTATCTAACGCATAAGAAGCTTTTACCTGACTGACCTTTGAGGGGACATATATGACATAAGTTCTCTGTTAAAGGCAGATGTTTGAATTTAAAAGGAAAGTCTATCCCTTTAAACAGTCCTTATTCCACACTTCAGAAAACCTGCACATCTGTAGATGTGAATACATTCACTATACTACAAAACAATAACATTCAGTTATTATAACCATATAAAAACCTTTGTACTAGAACACCTTTAAATAAAACTCATACTGTCTGGAAAACTTAATCCTCTTGATGATGACCATCACAGACTTAGCACAATAATATATTTTCCGTAACATTTATGTGGATGCCTTCTGTAAAGCTACGGAGCTCACTGGGGGCTCCCGTTAATGAACAAAGGCTGAGATGTTTTTCCAGGCAGCTGCTCCTTTATTTTCCAAAAGGAACCTTAACCAGAAATTCTCCTAACCCAAAAGTTCACCTTAGTTACCTCAGCAAATTTCTGATGCCCTCTGAGAAAACCCATTTTGATATTATTGTGACCAACTAGTGACACATACTTGAAAATCTACAAGCCAGATTAAATTATGAACAAATGTTCCAAAAATGTTTTTAAAAAAAGAGAGAAAAAAAGTTTTAGGTCAAATAAAAAACAGCTTTCCAAATATGCCAGACAAACCAACACAAACTCTACAGATTGATAATCAAACAGATACACAAGCTGACTGACAAAGTCAAGACATCTTACAAAGTCAGAGTGCACTCAAATATAGCTTTAACCGAATTAAATTATAATATCACTTTTAAAATTTTAGGAATTTATAACTGTTAAGTCAGCAGAGATCTTTTACAGAAGCTTTTATCCATAGCTAATACATATGCCTGTACTTTATTTTGTCTTTCTCCTGGGTTTCCTGGTCAGTTCCTCTAATTAGCCCCAGGTCAGGCCCAGCCCCAGGCTTGTCTGTTCACTGTGGCATGGTCTCTGAGGCATCACTGTCATCAGGCTTTTGAGTGCTGATCAACTTCTTCTCCAGATCTGGGTTGATGATACAGCTGAACAGTATGCTCTGGGCCACGGACAGGCCATCAGAATTTTCTAGAAAAACATAATCATACCCCCTGTCCCAAGTGAGTAGCCACCTAGGCCCCTTCTGTTACCCAGTATAAAGATCTTCATTTAGAAGGGAAAACTAAAGATGTGAGGGAAGCAAACTGAATTAATTTTTGTTTGGAGGGTAATGACAATCAATAACACCAGGAAAGTCTGCTAATACAGTTTCCCTAGATGATGAGAATTGCCATAACCACTGTTGCTGAACCCTGTAAATGTCAGAGGACCCAAGACACTTGGATCCCCTCTCCTTATTTGTAAATTTTCCTATTTTAATGAGAGGAAGAATGACTAACTGAGCAATACAAGAGTTTGGCATGACCTGAATAGTATTTTGGCTAGATTGAATCATGCTGTGGTTTGCTTAAATGTCCTCCCAAAGCCTCGTGCAGTCATGAGGCAGTGAAGCCTAGTGCTTGTGAAGGTTTGTTGTCTATCGCTGGAAGGGGTGGTGTGAGGGCTGCATCTGCCCAGGGTGCCTAACCAGCCTACAGTATAAGGGAGGGGAGGAGGCGAGATTTTCCCCTTTCTGCCCTTTGTCTCTCATTGCTTGTGGCCACCATGAAAGGCTGCCCCTTGGCCACACCACTCTGCCTTGGAACCAGCTGAGTATGGACTGAAACCTCCAAAAAACTGTAAGCTAAATAAGCCTTTCCTTCCCTAATTTGGGGCATCGGGTATTTTGTCTCAATGAGTGAAAAGAAACTGAGACAAATCATAACTTTTATTTCCCCTATATAGTCAGCATCAGTGATAGCAAGTGACACCTAGAGATCTTTTAAAATGAGACTGCTTCAGCTTAGCAGAGGACCCACTGTTCCAGGAGACAAAGCTGCATAGACTGCTGTAGCAATAACTTGGGGTTCCATTTCCAGAGTTAGCCCAAATCTGGAGGAGGGACTGAGGTCCCAGTCTCGCTGTCTTTTGTCACTGGCTTGCCAGAGGTCAGAGATGCGCTTGGCATTGTGGGGAAGCTTGGTGAGGAATTAGGGAAAGCACTCCCACTGCTCGACAGGGCCAGGGTGAGCACGCTGGAAGCTTCCCAAAATAGGCTGACCGCCCGCATTGACTTCAGATTTGCACTGGTTTGCCCAGGGATGCCTCATCTACACCTTACACAAATCCCAGGTTTCATTAGAGTAAATTACTGGTAACAGCAGAGCAGTTTCAGGCAAAATGTCCTCCACATCCACAGCTCAAACAAGTTCATCTTGTTTCTAGGCTGTGGGTGAATAATCCCAGGAATAGCTACTGCCAAGGCAGCCTCCCCCATGCTCCTATAGGGGCCAATGTTGGCACAAATATGAATCATCTCAGCCAGCATGGCCCATTTTTTTATGAACCCTTAAAGCCTCTTCAACCATTTATTTGCATTTTCAAATTCTATCTGCCCAATCATCAACTTATTAGCATCTCTATCACTTATAATTTTTCCACTAGCCTGCAACAAGCATGTCACAAAATTCTAGAAAGTTCCATGGGGACCCTGATGAATGGAGGTCACATTAAGGGATGTTTCACCCCTTGAGAGAAGTTCCCTGCAAGCCCTGTGGCAGCTCATGGACTTGCAATTCAAAAATAGGTTAATTTGTGGCAGGAAAGGCACTTTCTCTGATCAGCATATTCTTCGCACTGGCTTCTTTTAATGCTAATTGCAAGGGAGAGAGAGAAAACAGCTCTACTCCCTGAGAAATTTTCACCTTGCATGCAACAAAACTTATCCAAGCCAAAAGGTAGAAATCACTGCTTGTGGCTCAACTAAATTGACTGAGCATTGTAAAAAGGAATTCACTAGGAGACATTCCTGCAGTGCGGAAGGCTCTTTCCTGGCCTCCACTGCCCCTCCCCCATCTAACTGAAAAAAATCAGAGAGACTATGCTCTACTGGGGGCAACTACTCTACCACCTCTCATCTGATTAGGACCTGGCTTTAAAGTAGTGCTCTGAGCCAAGTACTCTGTGGTTGTATGACCACAAAAACACCCTCTAAAACAAATCCACAAAAGTAAAGTCAATACAGAAATCAAAAATGCAACAAACGTTTCTATAAACATCATTCTATATACATCATTTCTATATACCTGTTCTTTGAGAACTGTTTGGCCCCTGTTTACAACTTGCTAAATTCAATATACCTTCTTCCCCTCTGGCCCTAGTGAGCCTATTTCTCTCTAGGCCCTAGTGGACCTGTTCCTTTCTCTGGTCAGTCTCTGTCTCTCCTTCTTTCCCTCTCTCCCTTTTTCCCTCTCTCTCTTTTTCTCTCTCTCCCCAAATTTAACACCTGATTAATTCACTAACAGTGCACTTCTCCCCTTTGTGCATGCTCTTTGAGAAGTGTCCCCTCACATACTACTTCTTACCCAGCCCATGCCCACAAGAGCTCTCTAAGTTCCCTGGGGAAAGAATTACAAGAGGATGAAGAGATAAAGATAGAGATGGAAAGCTCAGGTCAGGCAGAGCCCTTAGTGTGGATAGAAGAGACTGCAACCACCACAATCTACGCACTTGTCATACCACGCCCCTTGGCTCACCCAGCTCACTTCTTAGGAAACCCTGTTCTCAGGGCAGGAACACCTGTCATCTCCAGCACTCCAAGCCCTCAGGGTGCTCCTTGGGTGCCCGTGCCCTAGGGCACTCCCACTGGGGCATTGTGCTTTTAGCTCTGCACGTGTGGTTGATCACCTGGTGCTCAGCAGCTCCCATGCTCCTGGTCGCCAGTGCTCTAAGAGAGTAAATGTGTACATTTTTAAATTCATAAGTGTGTGCTGATATGGAGCAGCAGCAATAAAAAACCACCACAATTTACTCAACTGCATTAATTTCCTATAGAATAGTTAGTAATTCTGTTAGTATCAAAAAACACCCTTCTGGGTCCTTCAACATTCTGTCACCTTGAGATGCTATCTGTTCTGATTTATTAATGTTCTACTTCTGCTGCCTCTGAATTATTCATTTATAACTCAAAATGACTATATTAAAAACAATTTTTAAAGAATTATATCAATATATTTGTACTGTGATTGAAAAAGGAAACATATAAATTACTTTCATAGCATGGAGAACCACTATACTCTTTTGTGGGTAGAGACTATGCTTTATTCTTCCTCCCAGCATGGAATATGGAATCTGGTATATAAGGGTCAATAATGAATTTTGATTAAAATATAAAACATAGAAATTCTATATTTTCAATAACCCTACTCCCAATAACCCTACTCCCAAGCTATCTCTACATGTCTCCTAGTATTTTAACCTTGTATTTCAAAGTCAGATGTAACAAACGTACTCCTCTGCCTAGCCCTGAGCTCTTTCTTCCCTACATTATCATGGACACTTGTTCCACTATAAAGCTTTTCCACAGCATGCCACAGTAAAATTAATTGTATGTTATTTAATTGTTCTGCTATATTAGTGGTAATGTACGCCGTTTATTCAAACCTGCTGTCACCATACAACCTGCAGGATAGTTTGCATAATTGTACAATCAATAAATTATTATTCAATATACATTGAAATTGACATTTCATAGTTACCAACTTTATTTCTATCAAGTTATGTTTTTAAAGGTAGAAATATCTTTACATATGGTTTCAAACCTATACATGTAAGATCATACCTTCCCTGAGTATCTTCTCTTGAAAGTTCCTCTGGGGAAGTTTCCCAGACATTTCAATGTACGTTAATACACTTCTGTTTGGCCCTGTATATGAATGAGTTATTTTTCCTTTCCTTATCAAAACTGAACCACCTAAATGTTTTCCTTCTTTTTATCACTCTAAATCCTCATCATAACCCTTCTTACATTATATTACTATATGTCATATCATTATTTCTTCTAAATGATCTATCAAGATTTATGGAGACTGAAGAACTTTATAACAGTTTTAATGTGAATTGTCTTTGCAATTTAAGAATGCGTCTTCCTTCATCTTTCCTGGAAACTAGAATTATCTGGGTGTCAGATAATTACTCCATGTACATAGAAGGTAAGCAGCCAGAATACTAGATTGTCAAACTGTCTGTGTGTCTTTCTGCTTTCGCCACACCCCAAACTCAAAACTGATGGTCCCATCATTTGCTTACGCACCAACATAGTTCTTCCAGAGGCTCACAGAGAACTGGCTGCTTTACTGAAGCCTAAAGGGAAAAACAAAAAAACAACAGAAGAGGCGTCACAAAGAATAGCGTCCAGCTCTGACTCTAACAGGCCTATCACAACGCATACTGTGCCGTCTCAGATAAACTGAGTCCTGAATGTTTTGCAAAATTATGTGCAAATTCTCCATAAGGATTATAATTATTTATATATAACCACAGACCAATAAAAATGATAAAAGTGCTCAGCTTTTATGAAACCCTGAAGAAGTTTTCAAAACGGATATAGCTCAGTGGTATAAGTACCTGCAAAAAAAGAATATTTTACTAAGATTGTTGGGTGGTTATGCATTAAAAACAGCTGAAATACTATTCTAAGCAGAATGCAGAGATTCTATTTTATATGACTTCAATTTGTTCGAAAGTCAAACTGCTTGTAATTGTCACAGAGAATTCCAATCTAGAGAGAGTTGAGGTTATGCTTATTTTTTTCTCAGAAGTACTTATTGAAAGAATGAACCCGTAAGAGCAAACAATACGAAAGTGCTTTCAGAGCTGACATTTAAAGCACCTCATTCCTGCTAAGGTTAGCTTTGACTGTCTAAGGTGAACACCAAGCACTTTAGGGATTTGGTTTTTTTTTTTTTTTTTTGGTTTTGGGGGGTTTTTTGGGGGTTTTTTTGTACCAGGGATCGAACTCACGACTTCGCGCTTGCCAGGCAGGCACTTAAGCCATTGAGCTAAATCCCTGGCCACTTTAGGGATTTGTAACTCTCATAACTTGATATTTTGCAATGAAATAATTCTTATTCATGCATAATTAATTAGCACATTTTAATTTATGGAGTACTATTTAGCCTACTGTAAGTTGTTATGTATACTTGAAAGAATAAAATACACACTTGCATAATTTAGATGCAGTTATTGTCCTTAGCATTCACTATAAAGCTTTCCGGTGTGAAGGGATAGTTGTTTCTGTAACTGCTAGGAACTTGTTTCATGTGCTTATGTTGTATCTCCTCCACTAGTTTCTAAGGGTCTCATCAACAAGAGTTGTATTCCCTATAACCAATCTAAAAGACCTGCATCGGTCACTAGTTGTGAGATTATAATGAAAGATTAGTTCATGGCACATTGTTAGATACATACTTGAAAGAAAGTTACTAGTACTCTCAAGAGGAAAACAAATATACAGAAGACAATATTTTAGTACAGTCAAAAACAGTTTCAAAAACAATGTTAGGAAATGGGCTTTATTGTTATTTTAAGTGTCAACAAAATCTTCCCCACTTTACCAGACTTTCTCTCCAAGCAAAGCTGATGTTTTGTATTTTTTAGTAGCATTGCATATCAGTCACCTATGGTGACATATTTCGTTTGTCAGTAAGTGCTCATTAAATGGCCTATTGATTATCTCTTAACAGCTACAATAGGAACAAGAGACTAAAGGTTTCATTGAAATCAGTTTCTTTTTGGTCAATTTTACTTTCTGTTTGATCACAGATAAAATGTAAATAGAGAATGCAAATGATATTTGTAAGATTATTTTGTATTTGGCATGTTTTCAGTTTTACTTATTTGTTGATTCTGATATGCTTTCTCTGCAGACAATCTTATCTGAAATGAAATGCATGTGGGTTCATGTGCTTGCAGGTGTGGGTACAAAAAAGTCCAGATCTGAAGTTACAAGAACAAGGCACATCTCTCATCCTTGATTTTTAGAAATAAGAATTCAGTATGATATGTGCCTAAAATGGTTTGGCAAATACTGTTTATAAAATTGTTCATAATTTTCTGTAACTTCTTATGATAAAATTAATCTTTAACTTCAGCTCACACAGTGAGGTAGACATATGATTTTAATAATTTAAACCATTTCTACATTGTTACATTAATACATTTTCTGATAATGAACCATTTATGCATTCCAGAATTAAATTCTACTTGGTCGTGTTATATTACATTTTAATACGATGCTGTAGTCATTTTTCTAATAATTCATTCAGGAATTGCCCATGTTTTTAGCTAAGTAGGCCAATGATTTTGTTTTTTTATATGTACTGCTCAGATTTCAATAGCCCTACTCAGTATCAAACTCTCCTGTCTTCTTTGCTAATATAACTAATTTGTTGAGCACAGTGTTCTTCTCAGCAGTACAGGCAACTTGATCAAGCAGTGGCTTTCCAGGTCTTTTTCCCCCAGAGGACACTTTTACATTTTTTAAAAAGTCTATAGAACACAAAGTCCTTAAGTCTATTCATTTAGTGATACATTATGATTTATAATTATTAATGATTTATAGTATATAATGAAAACTAAAATTCAGAAATGTTTGCAACCCAAAATTCATAAGCACACACCCCATTGGCATTAGAACAATGGCTTTATGTATCATTAGTCACTGGGTTCCCCACTGAACTCTTACCAAAAATTCAGAATGGAAAAGGCAAATAGCACCTAGATACTACTGTGTTCTGAACTTGTAAATCCCCTGAAAACAGAAGATTCTAGGTTACACTTTGAGAACTGCTGATGAATGTAAAGGAATTGCGTCTTGAGTTTTCCAAATCTCCAAAAATCACATTTGCTACTGAGACACAATGCTGGCCAATGGTCTCTACACCCAAGTCAAGTACAGAGTTTCTGAGAGAGCTTTCATTTCAGTGACCAGGAAAAAAGATGACTGCACCAGGCTCTCCTTGTCTCCTTTTCATTGTCCTGAACAGCCCCACAACCGTGAGGCTCTGAGGCAGAGGGTGGAGCCTGGAGAAGAAGAGTGAAGAGATAACAACAGGCCCACATCTCTTATTTCATTATTAAGTAGCTGAATAAATATGCAAAAATCATACCTCTGGAAGTCGAGTTACGAGGGAAGGTAAATCTCTGAACCAACACAAGTTAGCTTTTTCTATAATTTGAAGCTAAACACACTCATTGTCTTTAATCAGTTTTGGAATTAGTTTTACTAGTATTACAGAAATTTCAGAGGTTTCCCACTTCTTTTTATGATACAACCTATAAGAAACCAAAAGGTTATTTTGAAGGAAAGTTCAGTTGATATTTCAGGTTAGAGGTGACACATTACTACCTGCACTGAAAGTCCTTTGGTTTAAAGCATCGTTTATAAGGTGTGTTGATCATCTTTTGCTGCAGTAACGAAATACTGAAAACAAACAGTTTAAAGAAAGAAAATACATTCTGGCTCACGGTTTCAGAGCTTTGCATCCTTGTTTTTAAACTTTCAGCAAAATAGAAGCATGGCGGAAGGGGTTGGCAAGGTAAGGCTGTTCACGTCATAGAAACTGAGAAGTGGAGAGACAGAGACAGACACATAGGAGGGGACCCGGGACAATATACAAACCCCAAGCCAAACCCCCATGACCGTTCAACTGAGCTACAGCTCCTGCCTCCATCGCCGTGGAATAACACGTCAAATTATGAGCTCCTGGCCAAAGCCCTCATGACCAGTCATGCAGCAGCCAAACAACCACACTTTCAACGCAACGAGTATTTTGAGAAACATTGCAGACACCAAACCATAACAGAGGGCCTGGCCTTAAAATTATATTCTTGCCATTTTAGTTGTTTAGTTGGTTCCTTTTTAGAAATTGTAGCACATTCAACTGTTAATTTCTTCTAAAATGACTTTTTTGGTGGGGGTCAATACCAACATATATTTTGGAAGAAACACTTCGTTTTTATCTAGTTTTCAAACTTATACTTGTTCTCAATATTTTAGAATGTTGCTTTTAATTTTATGTCTAGCTAGTTCTATTTCTTTTTATTTGCTCTGTATTTCTAGAAGGTTGCCTAACATTCCTTTTTTTAAAAAAAAAATCTCTCAAACTTCTAATAGTGTGTTTCACATTTTTCTCTACTGTTGGCTGTTATATACTTGTTTCTGGGGTTAAACATTTGACTCTTTTGCTTTTTGCTTTTACAAAGCTGGAGATAAACATTCTGCTAAAAGTATTTTGTATCTGTTTCTGACAACATTTGACAGTGTTTTTAATGTAACTCAGTTCCAATAGTTATGATTTCCACTTTCCTTTAACCTAAATATTATTAATGTTCTTTCAGTTTAGAAATAGATAACACTTTTCAAATTATCAATTTTGTATTTCAATGTTATTGCACTATAGATTTTCAAGTTGCAGTTTTGTTGGTCATTTTTAAGAGTGTAGTCTTAAACATGGTCACTTTTTGGAGTAAGCTGGAAGTAAATGTGTATTTATTGGTTATAAAGGTTTTATTTGACTTTATAATTTGCACTCTAGATTTTGCTTTGAATAACATTTACTTCATATGTATTTTTCATAAATTTACTTAAAAAGGTACACTTAGCACATAATGGAAGCACATGAAGAAGAGTTAAATGTGAAAGTTAATATTCAACCAAGACTAAAGCAAAAGCTTAAATATCACCAATAATAATAATAAATATAATGATATAAGATTTTATCTAAAATTTATAATTTTATTATAATTTTATTCAGTGGTCAAATTTGAAATATTTGACATTTTAATTTAGAAATAAGTTTTCAGCACTGCTGACTGCTGGGCCATTCTTGCAGTCATGACAGACTTGAAATACAAAGGCTGGGAGAGAAGCCAAAAATCTGATTCCAAACTGTGTCAGCTATCAAGTTATTTTACTTGATAAAATTCTATGCTCTTTCAGGTCCAGATTCAAACAAGCTAAAGATATGATACACTGTTTGCAATTTTGCCGCAGCTTTGTTTACTCTTTGGGCAGTATTTTTAAATATTTTTAAATATGTATGAATACAGGAATTAGAAAGAGGCAGTTTTGTCTCTGAATCTTTTCTGCAAGAACTACTCCCTGTGCTCATGAAGAAATATCTAAGCATTAAGGCAGAGAAATTCCAGCAGGTATCAACACCAAACCGCTCTTTATGCAAGTCACACTTCATTGTTAGTAAGTTCTCTTAAGTTGGTACTGAAAGGTGTATTTTCCTGAATTGGCTTTTAGATGTGTAAAACCTGATATTTCATCTTGTTTGAAAATCTTAGATAAATACAAATCTAGATGAAATGACAGAGCATTCAGCTGTTTGCATTCCAATGTCTGAGACAAAACCCAAAATCAAATAACAGATTCTGAAAACAATGTGGCAGCTAACATTACACCTCATGCATTCCTCATTTCCAAACCTTCATCATTTAAAGTTCTAAATCTGTCTCCCCTAAAAAGTACATTTCCAGATCATATTTTTAGACTTACCATTGTATACGAGCATCTCCATTGTGAAATTGTTCAGTTTATTCTACTTCATTCACTGTAATTATTGTTTAATGTAAATTTCTGCAATGAATAATGATGTTGAGTATTTTAACAGGTATTTAGCCATCAGTATCACTTCTATTCAGGTCTTTTTGCACACTTTTTAACTGAGTTATCTTTTTTTATTGAGTTTTTAAAAAATTCTTTCTATATTGTATCACATATACTATTTTATAATCTGACATACATGTATTATATTTTTACCAATATTTTCTCCATTCTCTGAGATGTTTTTTCAGTTTTTTGATAAATAAATATGTATTGCAAAGATTAAGTTAACTAATGTTTTCTTCTGATCAATGAATACATACTTCACTCATAAATTAGGTGTTTTTTGAAGTCTTCTCTGAATGTGTCTGCTTCATTGATTGGTTATTAATCACTTATGGGAAGAACCAAATATGACTTGGAAATTTTCCCACTAGTGATTTGTGGCTTGAAGTTACGGGACAGGAAGGAATATTTGCTGTTACAGTCTGCTCACCCAACCCTGCCCACACCTACCCTAACAACATGACCTATCTCAACCCCAAATTCCTATACTGTGAGCAGTATAACGTTCTTCTTTAGATTCTATTTTAAGTTTAACATCAACATCGCAGCTTTTGTTTGAGATAAGATATTCTCCAGGTTTATCTTTTTTATCTCTGATGCTGTTCTTTACGCTGTTTTACATCTCAGACAAAATCACTTAGAGAAGGAGCAGCATATCCTTAGGACATAGACCCCTATTCTCCTCATATGTTACTCTCTCGCCCCCTCAGCTGGACCCCAATACTGTTGATCACCTCTGGCTGTTTACCTCTGCTTGGCTCTGCAGTGGTACCATTCCTTTTTATGTCCACGATGGTACCTACCATGGGTAAGAAGGGAACAGAAAAATCCCCAGCTCACCTAGGTTGTGGTTTCTGATTTTCCTGACCTCTTCTTCCAGGGTTACCACTAAAGATGGTGCATTCTCACCCTAGGGACTTGTGACAACTTGTCTGCAGCCATAGACCTCATCTGTCTCGTTCTCTTTTCTAGTTCTGGTCTTGAGTGTGAGAGACCAGCCAGAAGCCAAGCAAGTTCACCTTGTCAGGAACTGAAAGCACTTTTTCTATTAGTTGGTACTGAAAATTTCATACTTAAAAGATTGTCATCATATATCTCTAACTATCCTTGTCACTCTCCCTAAAGACTTAACAACATTTAACCAAGTTTTAGAAAAACCTTTAAAGCATTGTTTACAAAGTGTCACTAGCGATTCCTGGCAGACATGCAATTTAAATAATGAAAAAAAGGTATGGAAAGGAAGAACTTGTGGGAAAAGAACAGACTCTCTCACTTCCTCACAATGATATTTTACCAAAGACACCTTGTGCATAAAACCTTAACTAAAGGCAATATTTTAGAAACAAATAAAAAAAACTTTGAGAAATGTCAATAATGCGTAAGGGATTTTTAAGCTAAATGCTCCTCAATGTCCTACAAATGTTGACTGTTGCTTGCTTTGTTATTGAATTTTGACTAAGATAGACAATTATGTCCTATAAAGCGTAAAGTTTATTTCCAATGATTTCTCCATTATAGCTATTTTAAGAATTCTGAAACTTCTAAAAGATTGAAGAACAGTGATTTTCTAACTCAACTTTAAGTAGTATTTATGCTCCCATTTTTTAAAAATGTTCTGAAACTCTAGGAAGAGTTTCCCAATCACTCCATCTCAGATTTTTTCCTTTGTTTCAGGGACGTTTAATGTGCTTGTCAAGAAATTTAGATCCACTCAATCTTGTGTAGCTAATAGGGACAGTTTCCTAGCACTACTCATGTACCATATTTTTTATTACCTGTGTTTGCAGTACTTGTTCATCCATGCAGAGCACACCTTACCTCTGGTCCCCTCCACCCTCCATCTCCTGCATCTCTAGGTTTCCTTCCCTTGTGCAAAGTTTTATTTCCTTATTTCCTATTATCTGTCTTTATTTTGCTCTTCATTTATATTTTGTGTTTCTCGTGTAAGAGTAGACCATGCAATGTTTAATCTTGTTTATCTGCTTTATTTCATTTAACATTATGGTCTCAAGTTGCACCCATTTTCCTGACCTATGGAACAGTAGTTCTCTTTCCTTATGACCAAGTAGTACTTAGTTGTATATAAAAACTCTATTGCATATGTTAACTTTTAACATAGATTTAAATCTAACCACATTACAACAGTATATAAATCTCAAATAATTTACACTTTAAATTCAAATTATGTCTCATCCTCTCTAGTTTCACATCTTAAAACCTATTTACATAGTAGTGTAGCTGGTAATGGTGTTTTGTTAGTTGCTGATTTATGAACTCAATACTTTTATTAATCGAAGACTTTTCTCATGATGTTACAATTGAGACAAAAAAGACAATTGAACAAATAAGTTAATAAATCATATCTTTTTACCTCATGATTTCAACTGCAGAAAAAGAAACAATGGAAAGGTAGACTCGAAGGTGACAGTGGAGTAGGGGCATCCAACACACTGGGCAGAAAACGCTTTCTGAAAGTGAGCAATTAGAGCCAAACTTTGTATAGGGAATCATCACGCAATGATCTGAGAGAGCCAGTGTTTTAGATGGTAGGAGAAGCAAGAACAAAAAGCAGGAAAATCAGAAAAGCAAGCAAACGAAAACATGGCATGTTCTGAATTCAGTAACTACCTGATTGTTATAGAAGTCTCTCAAGACAGGTCCATGAGTGCCCACTGGCTGAGATAATCTGTGTGGATGTACTTTGCCCCGGTATCATTTATAGCTAGCTCACTCATTGGCTCTCAAGTGTTTTCATTCCATGGACAAATGATATAGCCACTCTTATGATAAATATGAGATAAACATAGTTACTTGTAGGACAATATTAGGAATTTTGAATGTAAATATTACTATAATTAAACTCAAAACTCAGAAGCTTGCTTATACTCATTACAATCTACTTCTTAGAAAAATAATTTGAATTCCGAAAAATCCACTGTACCATCTTTTCGTATGATTCTTCTACTATCATCTGTTAACTTTCTAGCTGTGTACTCCTAACCTGTAGAATATGCCATGAAAGCTAAGCCAAATCAAAAAAACAAAACATAAAAAGATATTCATATCATGAGCATTCCTTACTGATCATTACTGTCATCTTAATATTTATTATGCACTTTGGAAGCAGGAGTGTGCAAGCACAGGTGATGGATTGGACTGTTACTACGACCCTTCATGTGCGCTCACCCACAAACCCACTTCCCAGGCTGCAGCAGAGTGAAGTCGGGCGTGCGTGGAAGCCAGAGAAGCCTCTCAGCTGAGGCTCCCAGAGCTGACACGAACAGCAGCACCTGGAAGCGGAAAGCCCAGCACAAACATGACAAAAGGTGACAAAGCGTGACAAAAATTGTGCTTTCAATTGTCAAGCTTTTTACAACCACACATATGTAGACAAAAGCTCTTTAGCATATCTATCAATGATGGACCATACACTGTGTGTGTATGTGTGTGCTACGTACTGGGGTATGGGGAAATACAATTTCTGTTAGATTCCAAGTACACTGAAAAGTACATAAAACCAGCTAAGTGTTTCTATGATTAAGAACTAAACACCCTGAAAAATTAAAAGCATAACTGTTAGGCCACATAGGTCAAAAAGCAGTTAAAACGTCATCCACATTTAAGCATTTTTCTCTTCCTTTTTGATCTAGAAAATTCAAAAAGTTCTAAAACATTAAAATACGTAGAGTTACAGTGAACCTAGGGGATAAACAAGGAGATTCCACATAGTATTACTTCGTATCCCTTTCAGCAACCTATTTGCAGAATCAGGGATCCTGGCCCAGAGATAATGTCCTTGCTTAGCATGCACAAGGCCTTGCGAGTGATCTCCAGTAACAACAAAACAACATTCATGGATGTATGTGTATGTGGCAGAGGGATGCATATTCAGCAGCCAACTTGTAAATGGTACAGTTACTAACCTAACAATATGTGTTTATCACGGAGTTAATGTTATTTTACATTGCATCAATTAGTGTACGTATTAGGATTCTGTGGAGGCACAGAATCAATAGAAAATACATTTATAATTATGCCAGGGATTTATCAGGGAGGCTCACAGGAGTACAAGTCCACACTGCCTTCAGGGAGCAACCCACAGCATCCATCTGTGTGCTGGGAGCTGGAGGACCCTGGACCTGCCCAACCCAGCAACAGGGGCCACACAACAGGAAGGAGCAAAGACGCACCCTCAGTCCAAGGCTGAAAGCCTTGAAGCTCACTATGGCATCACCAGTACAAGTCGGTGTCTGGAGTGGAAGAAACAGGAGACTAATGCCCGAGGTGATGGAATAACTGGAGCTTTCCAGAATAGGAACACTTCCCTTTTATCTTTTCTTATTTCATCCAAACTACAAGTCGATTGGCTGGTGAAACCATGTTCAACGTGGATCTTCTCCAATCAGCTTGCTGGCCTACATGGCAATCGCCCAGACTCTCCCACACACACATCCAGCACCTACTCCACTAATCTGCTGAGCATTTCCTTACCCATGCACTCTGATATACTATAACTATTAGTCAGAATCTACCCACTGCCAACTTGACAAACATACACCTCCCTTTATCTCCAAGTACAATAGCAAGTTCATAATTATACCTGATAAAAATATCCTGCACAGAAATGGAAATGCATTAAATCTGTCTCCAGAATAGAAGGCAAAGTTAGTTTTTCTTTGAATGATGTTTACTCTTCTCCTGACATTCCATAACTTAATCATTATGATATAAATTTAACAATATTAAGTGCTGATTTTAAATACTTGATATTATGTTACAAAGGAAACAGAGATATCTGCTTAATATATGAGTATATATGCACAAACATACTAACAAAATAGTAAAGAAACACTTATAACAGTTGCAGCATTTATTTCTGTTACTGGTTACTGGTATTTGGAACTAACTGCCCTCTCACAGTATCCATTCGTTATTCCCCCAGCCTTCAGTAAGTACAACCACAGGTCTTGGTTCTACAGCTGGTGGGTGACCCATATTTTCATTCCTGAAGGTTCTGGGCCATTGGTCATCCGGCTTGGACTGGGTTGTTGTAAGTCCCATTGACCATGGTAACAAGGCATGGAGGACAATGTACTCTAAACATTCTCCTCCTTCCCTCCACTGTGGTCTAGTTTTGGCTGGTAGTCTGAATTCCTTGCCCCTGCCAACATCATAACTGCTATTTAGCTGCTTGATTCAGAGACGTGCAGAGTCCAAAATGAGGAGGAAGAAGTCTTATCTTCCAGGTCACTGCATCACCATTGTGCCTCCTGGTACAAGCCTTCTCCAATTCTGCAACTAGGATTTCTAGTCCAGCAGAGCTTAAGACTCCTTAAATTCTGTGTAATATGCTTTAGAGCAATGAAAGCATACAAAATGATTACTTAGATTAGTTGAAATTACAGTATTTTTAATATATAAAATATATTATTAAATATAGTGCATATCTAAAAGTTATTCTTTAAATTGCTCAGTATCTACTTTATACTAGGCATTTTGCCATTAGGCTTAGCAAAATCAATACTATTCGCATACTTTACATATTAAGAGATTAACAATAGGAAACTTAAATTATGCAAAAGACTACATATTCAAAATTACTTTGCGTATGTTGTCTTAGGAAGGGGACAATGGTCATGAGACTTAAGCCAGACTGAGTAGAAGAGGGTAGAAATGACAAAAGTAAGGTTCATTTTCAATTTCAATACCAAGTATTTGATTAACTCTATGGTAAGTGTTTGTCTTTATTCATTCAACACATATTTATTGGGCACATATATTAGGGTCTGTATTATTCAGGTTTGTGTTACTATAATAAAACACTTGAGCTAGATAACTTATAAAAAGAAAGGATTTATTTAGCTCACAGCTTGGGAGGGTCAATGTCCATGATCAAGTGGCCCATTGGCTTAGCATCCCATGAGGGCAGATGTGAATACAACATGGTAATAGCAGATGTAGGAGCAACTGGTCACAAAGAAAAGAGAAGACACCAAGTCCCTCAACCCCTTTGAGTGCATGCTTCCAGTGATATAAGGCCACCCCAATAATCCCCACCTCTTAAAACTCCATCTTCCCACACCCCAACTATAAGGATCAAGCCTTTAACATGTGGAACTTTGTAGGTCACTCAAAAGCTAAACTACAGCAGATTCCTTGGTTTACACCAAGAATAACGTCTGTATTTTTACATGTGTACATTATCTAATTCTTGTTTCAGAAACTAAGGTCCCACATCCTTCTAATAAACATCTGCACATGATATTAGGCTGTGAGTAGCTCAAACATATTTCTATAACCAGTTTTTATGTATGTTTCCTACAATAAATTCACTTTCTTAAAAACACAAACATCAATGCAATGCACGTCACCTGCAAGTCTACACTGTCTACATTGGCATATTAGAAGAACCAGGGTAAATCAGAAAAGTAAACATACTAAAATAAAAAAGTGAATGCCAATATACCATGAATATTATTTGAGGTAGCAACTTCTGATATCCATGGTCATTCTGCCAGAATCATTTGGTAATTTGCAGTTACTGATACAATTCAATATTCTTTATTTATCAAAATTAAATTCTAAATTACTTAATACATTGTAGGAAAACAATCAATGAGTTATCCAGAGCGTTGCTAAATTCTTAATTGTTCCAAGACCTAACCTGACACTAGAAGCAATAAATGAGAGTATTTTCCTGCCTGAATTATTCCCTAAAATGTGGTTATAGT
Organism: Dolichotis patagonum; assembly: GCA_004027295.1. Taxonomy (NCBI): domain Eukaryota; kingdom Metazoa; phylum Chordata; class Mammalia; order Rodentia; family Caviidae; genus Dolichotis; species Dolichotis patagonum. Next base: position 84,948 of record PVJX010003273.1, on the reverse strand, counting down.
TTCCAAAGAGACTTTTTAAAATCAAAATATTTCCTGCCTTCTGAGCGTTTAGTTCTAAGCCCAAAAGCTATGTGTACTTCCTCAGATCCAGATTGTGCCCATGTTTGTCTGATCACCTTCACAGGGCCACTGTCCTTGTGCAAGCAACTGGAGCCCACAGCTGCCTGTAAAGACTTGTGTGAAATTGAGGATTTGGCCCCCAACCCGCTTTCCTAAGCTGAGCACACTCAGACCTCCTGCTCCCTGCACCTCACTCCTGTGTCCCCCACACAGGGCCTCTGTGGAGGCTCTTCTGTCCCTTGGACTCAGCACTCTTCTATTCCTCCTCTTCCCTCTCAGACTCTGGGCCTGCAAGTCCATCAGAAGGATGGGAACTATTGTGTGGAGCTCCTCAGCTGTGAGTGGATTCCCCTCACCTGCCTTCCCTGACCCAGGGCTCCCCTGGTAGGGAAAGATGGAGCAGCAGGAGCCAGGGCCCATCTTCTTTCCTATGTTTTATTTTAATTGGTGAGTAACAGCTGTGTATTTATGGGATACAAAGTGATGTTTTGATAGGTGTGTGCATTTTGCCTTTTGTTTGTACTGTTGTGGTAAGTGAAGATTTTTTCTTTTGCCTCATTGTCTTAGTTGACCTCCTGAATGTCTGATTGCATCATAGCCGCTAACTGGCTTCTGGACACTAAATTTACCCTGAAAGTTGTGCATAAAAAGAGGTTGCATCACCCCTTCTCCAAGCATTAGAAGGGGAATTAGAATACACTGCACATTACTCAGAATAGAAATTGGTAAACACTAAGCATGACACAAGAATTTCGGCACAGTCCACATTATCTTAGGCATGTATTCTTTAAAAAAAATCAAAGAAAATGCACATATTTTTGGACTTTTTTTTCAAGAAAATCTTTGACTTAAAACAAGTGTCATACCATCTATCCTCCTCTACACCCAATTTATACATTTCCAACACATAAGTCTGGCTGATCTATCCCTTCCTACAATTTTACAGGTTCCACAAATCCCAACCCTCACACTTGCTATCATTTAATTTAGAATATTTATACACCTTCTCTCCATAGACTGCAAGATACTATAATACAACTTTGGATTCATTTCCTATCCAAATCACTTTAACCAGCACTATGCAAGTGAAATTTTTCCTTCTGATTTGAACTTTATTAAGAGAAACATATTATTAGATTGTTTCAAACCCAAATCTTGTCTAGGACATACCTTGTGAGAGTGTAGCCAGTCTTTTATCTTTTCTTTTTCTGCCAATTGTAGATTTACACACAGCTTTATAAAATAATGCAGAGGTGGTCTGTGGACCTTCCATCCAGTTTCTCCCCATGGTATCTGTTTTAAGTTACTTTTCATGTTGCTGAGACAAAATACCTAGTATACAGAAGTCAAAAGAAGAGAGGTTTATTTCAGCTTACAGTTTGTAAAGGTTTCAGTCCACAGTTGGCTGGCTCCAAGGCAGGGTGGCAGGACAAAGGGACATTGAAGAGGAGAAATTGTTTATGGTGTGGCAGGTAGAAGGCAGCAAGCAGCAATCAGCAGCAGCCAGTCTGCTTTCCCTTTATCCCATCCAGGTAACCAGCTTTTGGGTGGTGCCACCCAGAATTTTGTGAAACTGGTGGAATTGATTTAGTAGCACACACTCCGAATCCCAGCCTCACACACCCTAGATCCAGTCAACACCCAAAAGCCAGGCCTATGAGCACATGAGGTCTTTGGGAAACATCTCTATGTAAGGCATAACAACATCACTTGCAAAACCATAAGACAACATTACAACCAAGATCTTGATACCACATGGTCCATGCCCATGCAGATGCTTCCTGTTCCTCTTTTGTGGTCATGCCCATCACTTCACTATTTCTTTGCTCCCTGGAAACCAGTAATCTGTTATTAGTTTTAAAAGTCTGCAATTTCAAAAAAACTGCCTGAATAGAGTCATCCAGTACTATATGTAACCTTTTGGAATTGGGTTTTTTCACTCAGAATTTCTGAAGATTCATCCAGGTTGCAATGTGTGCAATACTTGCTCCTTTTTATTAGATAATAATTTATGACATGTAACAATTCATGAAGAAGATGAATAAAGTCATCTGGGTTGTGTCCAGTTTGGGGATATTATGTAATCACAAATGTATATATACAATTTTTTATATACATGAGCCTTCATTTCTCTGGAATTACTGTGCACTAGCACAGTTGTTGAGTCATATAGTAGTTGTATAGTAGTTGTATGTGTGGCTTATTAAGAACTCACCAAATTGTTTCACAGATACATCCCCACCAGCAAATATGAGTGATTCAGTTTCTCCACATCCTTGCCAGCATTTAGTGTTGTCACTTTTTAAATACTATTTTTGTTTGTTTTGCTTTTTTGAGGTGGGGTCTAGGTATATACTTTGGGCTATCCTTGAATTCACTATATATCCCACTGTGGCCTTGAATTTGTGATTATTCTCCTGACTCAGCCTCCTCGGTACTAGGGTTAAGGTATATACCATGATCCATGTCGAGTTTTAAAAATATTATTTTAATAATTCTGACAGTGTTAGGGTTACCTCATTGTGATTTCAGTTTGCATTCCCTGATGAGGAACTATGCTGAAATAGCTTCTCCAGTCCATATGTGCCTTTTGCATATCCTCTTTAATAGAACATCTCTATGTCTTTGGTTGATTTTTGAACCAGAGTGTTTCTTTCTTTGTGTTGCTGTTGAGTTTTTGCTGTATGCTTTTCCTTTGTCCTCATTTCCGCTTTTTGGATTTGAGAAGATTTTATGTATTCTCAATGCTAGTCCTTTGACAATACATGGTTTACAACATTTTTACCCAATCTGAGCCTGCCACTTCATCATCTACAGGACCTGCTGTGAGGCAGGTCCTTAATTCAAATGTAGTTCACTTTTTATCTTTTTTTTTTCTTTTGGTATTAGGAATGGTACTTTGATGTCAAATCTAAGAGCTCCATCTAGCCTTAGATTTACATCAATGATCTATTTTGAGTTCACTCTTTTCTTAAGGTGTAAGATTTAGGTTGAAGGTTTGTTGTTGCTATTTTGTGTGCCTCAATGGATGTCCAATTGCCCAAAGTGAAAAGAAAACGCACATAATCATTTTCTGAAATGTCATTTTTTTCAACTGGAACATTTTGGCGTCATTGTCAAGTGTCAAGTGTGAGAAGAAGCTGATTCAAAGCAATTTCACCGGTCTTCTCAGGTAACACTCAGCGTATGTCCCAGTACAGATGCTGGGGACAGTGTCCCCACATGCCAGTGATTCTCCTTCAGCGTTGAGCAGGGGCCCAGTAACACAGCTTGGTTCTGACACTGTCTGAGCTGAGTTGGATACCACAGATGAGCAGCTGGCCTCCCACCTGGAGAGCAACCTCAGCCTCAGGCGCAGCCCGTGCTGCTGAGCCCCTGGGCACAATGTGAGGTTCCTGTAACTCCTCTTTGGGTACAATTAACCTGAAAAATTGGCACACAGAGCTTGGGGAAACATTTTACTACGATGTATGTGTTTATTATTAAAGGTATTTGAAAGAGCACCGACGAATACCTAGACTACAGATGTGCAGGACGAGGAGGGGAAGAGTGCAGTGCTTACCTGTCTTCTCTGGACTCCAGGGTCCAGAAAGCTCTGTGTGACCTTGGGCCCTTTGGGCCTCATGAACCAGTGGCTACAGAGTTGTGACTGATTACACAATCTTCGCGGCGTTCAGCTCGGCCCTTCCCCCTCTCTACTCCCCAGAAGTCAAAGGCAGGCTGGAAGTTTCAATGCCATAATCACAGGCTTGGTTCCCCTGGTAACTAATTCCATCCTGGAACATTCAGGAGGATGCCCAGGGTCACTTTATTGAAACGGAAGGTGTTCTTGTCACCTAGGAAATTCTAAGGAGCTGAGAAGCTGTGAGCCAGGAACCAGGGGCAGAGACCACACATACGTTTATGGTATCAGCATACCATAAGCACGCTCGTGCAGTTATTTCTTGGTTCTCTGTTCTTTTCCATTGATCTCTATCCCTATTCCTTCTGATCACAGTTTTGATTATTGTAGCTATATAATATTTTGAAATTAAGTAGACCAACTCACGTTTTTACTTTTTTCAAAATTGTTTTATTTGTTGTGTCTTTCTATATAAATTTTATTTTTTTTATTTTTTGTTTTGTTTCATTTCGTTTTTCGAGGCAGGCTCTCACTATGTAGTTTAGCTGACAATGAACTTACAGTGCACTAAGGCTGGCCTCAGACTAGTGGCACTCCTCCTTCCTCAGCCTCCTGAGTGTTGAGATTATAGTTGCGTGCCACTATGCCTTCATATAAATTTAAAATGATCTTATTATCTACAAAAATTATTTTGCTAGGATTTTGGTGGAAACTTCATTAAGCCTGCATACCAATTAGAGAACTGACATATCTATACTAAGTTAAGTATTCCAGTCTATGAACAGAGAACTGTAATACTTCAGTTCATGACAACTTCTATTCATGAACAATTTGGTTAGCAAACAGAAGGGTTCAGCAAAATTTTGCTCCCATTTGCTAACTCCACATCAGGTAACAATACAGTCACACCCATCTTCCCCAGAATCCTAGAGTGAACTCAGTACCAGTGCAGAGATACCACTGTTTATCTCTTCATTTATTTATTTAAATTCATTCTGACTTCATTCTTCAGCCTCCTATAGTTTTCAGCAACCAAGCCCTGTAAAATGTTGTTAGGTTTGCTCCCAAGAATTCAATTTTATGTGCTTGCTAATCATACTATATTATTAGTTTTGGTGTCTATTTACTGGTTTCTAGTATAAAAAGGAAACTTTATTTATACCATTGTGTATCTTGGGATTCTACTGACTCACTAGTTGGAATTAGTGCTTGGAATTTTCTGTGTAGGTAATTTTGCCACCCAAGAATAGAGGCATTTATGTTTCTGCCTTTTCTAATCAACATTTATTGCTTTATTATTATTATTATTATTATTATTATTATTATTGTATCACCTAGAACTCCCCACACTGTATTAGTAAAAGCAAGGAGTGGACAGTCAGTCTTTCTCCAGACCTCTGAGTCCTTTTATCATGAAGAATAAAGTTAGCTACAGGGAGTTTCTGTTGTGTATATGGTCATTATAGAGTTAAGGAACTTTTCTTGTTTATTTTTTCTGTTTTTTTTTTTTAATGAATGGGTATCAAATGTTGAATTTTGTCTAATTGTTTGTCTACCAGCGAATAGAACATTAAACTCTAATGTTTCCATATGTTTTAAAAAAAATTATGATGGCAGTAAAATTTGAACAGATTACTCACAGAGGAGAAAGTATACTTATCTAAATTTTAATGATCAAATTCTATAAAAATTTTTAAAGAAGCTAAAATGATTTTTCAGACAAAGACATACATAAATATATATTATGTTATATGCATACTATATATCAAATTGGAATTTAAATTAGGCACATTTGATAGAATTTTTACAACAATGTTATAAAAAAAGATCTTTGGCTTCTCATTGCTGTGAACTACATACTATCTTCAAGGCTCACCTCATTTATTAAGAACAAAGAATCTATCTTTTTCTTATGATTATTATGAAAAGTAAATGGAAAATACATAAAAGGAGTTACTAAGTTTCCTAGCATATGGCTAGGAAATACATTACTAAATCAATAATGACTAAATTATTTATGGTTTATTATTTATTATTATATAAATGTTTTATTGACCAGACAATGAAAAAATATACATTTGGATTCTACCAATATCCCTGTAATAGATTTGATATCTGCACCTTGGAACATTCTTTTTCAATGATGATAATTATCTTTAAGACATATGCTATCTAATCAGGAACATTTCCATGTTATTTTGTTCATAATTCTCCAGTGATTAAAATTAAATAGGTACAAGAGGCTATATGAAAACTACCAGATTAAGAAGATGCAAAAAGTGCAAACTAGATCACCATCATATGATTCGGAGCCTAAACCTAGTATCTCTCATCTGGGCTTCCTAGTTGTATGTAGGATGACCAGTGACTGAATCATGAGTGTTAAAATAATTAGATTATATTTCAATGAAGTGAATTGCTATGCAGCATAAGAAAAGTTGATGATATCACAGTCTGAATGCATCCCTCTCAGTCAAAACTGCTTTATTGCTCCTTGAATGTCACCAGAGAGCCTTAATAACTCTGGTGACATCTGGGACTCTTTCAAGCCAGTGAAGTTTAGACAGGGCAAAGACTCTTGTCTTTGATGGTTCACAGTCCAAGTTAGGAGCAAAATTAGCCACTATCACAGGATAAATGATTCTTTTCACAGAAGATGTCTTCTGAGTGTATTTGAATTACAAATGTCAAAACCTCTAAAGGAAATGAAGCCAAAATAATAAATAAATAGTGCAAGTTTTCTTAAGAGGAGCAGTAATTCATTACCAAGCAATTAACCTTGTAATAAGCTCCCACTTTTTCATTTAGAATATTTAATTCAGTATTGGAAATATAATTATGATAAAGATTGAAGACACAGAGCAGTACTAAAATGTTAACCATTTACAAATAATTTGTCTTTAATGACAGACAGGAGAACCATCTAGTCATACTCAGCATTTTAAAGAGATCTGACTATTTGCCAAACAGCACTCCATCTGATTGCCTTTAAAGTGCAGCCTGAGCTGTTAAAGGCAAAATAGAATTTGTGGCTCCAGATAATTAACTTTCCCACATTCCTTTCTTAGATCCTAATGACGGGCTCCTGAAGTCCTATTTACCAAGGGCTAAAATAGAAGAATGTAGTACCCAGAATTCTCCAACTAACCTTTCCTTGTTTCCTTTATCATTTTAAGTAAGAAGTCTAAAATGACTAATTCAAATATAGTCAGTCTTCAAGATGTGTTTAGGAGGATTATGTTTCATTTTTCAATTCCTCTCCGTAGATCTCATGAAATATGTGGATACTGTTCCTCCTAGGCAGTTCACGAATTCATTACTTGTGAAGAGTTATCTGTATCGGATCCTTCAGGGTATTGTCTTTTGCCACTTTAGAAGAGTTCTTCACAGAGATTAAAAAACTCAGTATCTGTTGATTGATGACAAAGGAACAATTAAACTGGCTGACATTGGCCTTGCTAGAGCTTTTGGGATACCTATTAGAATATATATATATACAGGAGGTGGTAACACTCTGGTATAGATCTCCAGAAGTATTGCAGGAATCAGCACCATTTTTGCAAAATTGGCAACTAGGAAACCACTTTTTCATGGAGACTTAGAATTGATCAACTCTTCAGGATTTTCAGAGCTGTAGGCACACCCAATAATGAAATATGTTCAAAAATGGAATCTTCACAGGATGTAAAAGTGCATTTCACAAGTAGAAACCTGGAAGCCTAGCATCTCATATCAAAACTTGTATGAAAGTGGCTTGGATTTGCTCTTGAAAATGTTAGACTATGATCTTGCTAAATGAATTTCTGGCAAAATGGCACTGAGTCATCCATATTTTGATGATTTAAACAATCAGATTAAGAAAATGTAGGTTTCTGACAAAAAGTTTCCACACATTATAATCTAGGACACATAACTGTATTTTTACTGTTGATTCTATTTTTGTCTTCTACATTTTTCTTCTTTGCTGTAAAACTGAAACCATGTTCCTCTTTCTAATTTCGAAAGTATAACTTAAAAATGTAAATATTGTTCTGTATAAATTTAAATACAATTCCTTACATGTATGTAGATCACACTGTGGCAGTTATTTGTTACTATAATAAAACTTTAAGTCTAAAAAATTGACCAATGAAGTCCTCAAAAGGGAAGAGCTAGGAGAGTCATCTAGAGGCCACCAAGGAAAGGAAAGAAATTCCACACTGAAGGAGGAAAGATGAGTTATTTGAAATCTAGATTCTCTCAACAAAGGTTTATGCTTCAAAGTTTTTTAGAAACACATAAAGAAAAAACAAAAATGTGAAGTGCAAAGATGAGCCCTTAAAAAAGCCCATTTTTAAATGGCTACATGTCAGTTCGTGGTGCACTGCCTGTGGATCCGCGCTTAGTGGATCTGCCTGGAGACAGAAATAAGGCCTCAGTCAGTCACAGAGTTGGCTACTCCATTTCTCTCAAAGATCACTGGGTAGTTCTAGCACTTCGCTTTCTACCAGAAGTCTAGCATTTATGGCATCTATTTGAAGGGAACTTAAAAGCACAGCGTGTCTTGATCTCTTCATGAGCTGTTGGAATCATGCGGCTTTGCACGCTGGGTTCCCTCAAGCCCTTTCCTTCAGTAGAGTGCATGAACAGCCTCTGAAGCGCTGACTCGCCTTTGGGAAGACCCTCCAGCCCGATTCTACAGTGCTCCATTTAAGACAGTGTGCTCCGAACTGGAAATGTGGTAGTTTTGACACACGTTGGCATCTCATTTTCTGTTATCTATTTCCAGATATTCATTAATGGAATACGTATTATGTGCCATGACATCATTGTCTCACTGCAACCTTCCAGCATTTGTGAAGATGAAAGGTTTTAATTAGTTAGTAGCCACATAATTTCAGTCCTTGCTTTCCTATATTTGGTATTTCATGACTTAAAAATCCTCCCACTTTTTTCATTCTATCTGATACAATATTCTTTCAACAAAACTACTAGGTGAGATCTAGTCCTTAAAATAATGCAGTCATTTGCATTTTCCAGGGCCTTAATTGATGGCTTACTACATCTGGAGTATGTTCAAACAGTGTCTCCTAACACTTGCTTATACTTTGCTTCTCTTTCAACATGTAATCTACCCTCTCTGCCATGTTTAAGAAGACTGTGTCCTCCCACAGCCATCACCCAATCTCTCCTCACCTCTGAAATCTGTGCTTTAAAAATTGTATTATACCGTCTCCAGAGCTTCTCCAGCCATTTACTGAGCCCTCTATAACCTGACTTCTGTGCTTTTCTTTCAAAGCCATTATAACTCACCTCACATATAACTTCCCAACTGCTGAGCCTACTGGAAAGTCTCCATTTGCTATCCAAACTGTGCTAACTAATGGTGGCAGGATGGAATAGAGCAGTGAGAGTTTGCTCCACATGTGGACCCCAGAAGCTAATGAGCCTATGACCCTTTGTTCTTTCCAAGGAGCTCCCATTCCAGTTGGACAGAATGTTGGGAGACTATTGACACCCCTGGGGACCTTATGGAGCATGGGCTCTGCAAATGATGACTTTATTTGCTTTTTTTCCCCTTATTTAAATCAATTTCAACTTGGAGATAACGGGGATAATAAAAGTAAGATGGGAGAAATATAGTAAGTGTATTAGTTTATCAGAATTGCCTTAACAAAGCTCCATAAACTAGGTGGCTTTAGACAATGGGGATTTGCTCCATCATTACCCTGGAGGCTAGAAACTCAGAGCCAAGGTGCTGAGAGGGCCATGCCCCTGAGCCAACCACAGAACCTCTTCCACTGTCTTCCAGATCCTGTGCCCTCCTTTGCCTATTGACTTGTAGTAACAAAACCCCAGGGTCCCCTGTGTCTTCACATGGCCATTGCCCCTCTGTCTTAGCCTATCCTGTAGGATTAGGAGCTCACCCTCCCCTACTCTGTTGGCATTTGAGTTAATTATACTTGCAATGACCTTATTTATAAATAAGGTCACATTCTGAGGCACCAGAACTCGGGACATCAACATATTATTTGAGCAGACAAAATTCAACCCATGCACTAGAAGACAAAGCCATGCTATATTCCATGCTATTCAAGTTTGTCCCTTATTCACATCAAAGTCATTCATTCAAGTATTTTGTTTATAAACACAATGCCAGATTTAACATCATAAAACTGAGTTAGATCTATTTCTTACCTATAATAAAATAGAGAAGTTCTTAAAATACCACTTTTCAGTATGGTAGAAGTGATAGAAACAGAGTGTCTTGGGAGACTAGATTAAGCCTGTGAGATCAGGCGAGGCATTACAAAGACAATATTTTAAAGTTAATGCTGATGGAAGTGTAAGAACCAGGCAGCCAGAAAGATCAGAGGAAACATCCCAGACACAAGTCCCTTCTGCATACACATGCGGGGCACCTGCTGTGTGCTAAACATCGCAGTCAGGGTTGCACGCAGCAATAATTTATGTTGGTGTCGCAGAAACCAGCATTAAATGCTCCTGTCCTGATGGAATATTAATTTAGCAAGGAAAACAGAAAAGTAAAACATAATAATAATAGAATGTGATAGGTGCTACCACGGATCTATCAAAGAGCACGGGACGAGAAGCAATTAGGCCTGAGTGCCATGTTAAGTGATGTGGCACTATGGTAGAGGCGATTATGTGCGGACTTGAAATGATTAGACACTTTGCTGAAATTTAAACAGAAGACTCCCATGGAGCATGTGACTGCAGAGTGAATATCTCAGACAGTGCACTGTCAATCACTTCCTTTTTGTAAGGCCAGATTTTCATGTATTCATATCTGTGTGCCCTTTGCTAGATGTTGCCTGTATGGTGTGCTTTTTATCATCCTCCATAAATTAGCCACCCAGGGTCTAAAACAAACAGATGATAAGACACAAATCAATAAAAGAGCCAAGCTTCTACCATTCCTTTAGACATCAAGCTACAAAAAATAGAAAGGCAAAGAAGGTATCAAATCAAAAATTCTTTGTTAATATGAACTTGAATTTAATGTTTTTCTGTGCGTCTTATATAAAATATCTCCTTTTGAAACACTGAGTTCTGTAATAAGAAAGAATTTAGAGAAAATTCTCACTTACCAAGACCAGAGTTTTCCATAAACATAGGTTTTCATGATTCTCCATGCTTCAAAATTATCTTGGAGAAATACTGTATTTTCATAAAATGTATATAGGAAAAATTTAGTAAAACAAATGTTATAACTGTGTGTGTTTTATGGATAAAATTTTGGAAGCCAATGAAAAGAATGACAGGAAATTTTGCTAAAATTTTAAAGCATAAGCTCCCCTCTACATTCAGGTTTTTCAATCAAGTGCCTGGACATTAAACTGACAAAAGAAAAAAAGGCAAGTTTTATTCACTAATGTACATAAGGAGGTCACAAAGAAACAAGACAGAAAATGCCTAGCTAGGGTGAAGCTTATCCACCTTCTAACTAGAAGAGGGGTACACAAAAGGCAGCTATGGAAACACTAGAAACTTCCAAAGAGGAGAGGGCCCATGAAACAGCACACTGAGGGAAAAACAGGTTACTTTCTGGGAAGACTCATGACCCTCACAAGGAGAGCCGTCCCATGCTCACAGGGGAGACCAGCTCCCCTCAGCCTATGGTGATGTCTGGGCTCTCTAGTTGCTCTCCAAAGGGAGATGAAAACTGAATCTGTTGAGTTTGGGAGAAAGGTTTATCTCTTCAGCTGATCCAGGATTTCCGGAGCTGAATGCCTTCATTTCAAAATAATTTTTAACCCACAATGGCAAAATCTAAATCTCTTTTAACTCGGAGAACAGAAAGATGGCCATAGGGTTTAACAGAAAACCAAGAGCAGCAGAATCTTTGCTTTGTGCTAAGTACCATAGGGTCCCAGGCCTCATCCTATGACCTCCCTTAGTAGCAGGATAGCCGCCTCCTGCAGTAGAGCATTTAAAGGTAGAGGAAAAGCTTTCGCCTTCAAAATTTCACTGGGAGGATAATGGGTTAGCAGCTTTGTCCTTGCCTGTTTCTTCATTTCTCCTTGCATTTCACAGGGAAGAATAAAAACACATGAAATTAACATGAATCTTCTTTGCCTATGCTATTTTCTAATGAGCTTTATGGTTTAGAAAGAAACCTGCTCTGGGCTGAGGGTATAGTTCAGCGCCTGTTTATCAAGCAGCAGGCCCTGGGTTCCACCTCCCCTAGAGCAGAAAAGGAGGGAGGGAGGGAGAAGCAAGCAGAGAGAGAGGGACTCCTTTTGCTAGAAGTCAAACAACTTTAACTAAAACAAAGCAACACAGCTCTGTGCAGCTGCAAGGAAAGCATCCAGGGGATGGGCAGTGGCCTGGCGTCCTGCAGAGTGACCACACCCCAGGCATTGGCCTCCTCGCCTGCACTTCTACCCTGGAAGAAGGAGGAGTCTTGGGGACACTGATGGACGGGGCTGAAGTGCCAAGAAAGGGGGCCTGCGGATCCCACCAAGGTCTCCCCTCCCCAGCATAGGCTCAGTGGACACAGCCACCATCAAAACCTTTGTGAAACTGTCTACAGTAAACGTGTGCTGCAAACTGTGGTCCAGAGTTTCTCTGCATTAAAATATTAAAAACAAATTTGCATTTCTTTCATGGGCTAATGCTCTACAATTCCCACACAAATTCAGGAGGCTGGGCAGGAGGATAGTTGTGAGTTCGAGACCAGTCTGGGCTACAAAGTGAGCTCAAGGCCAGCCTGAACTGCATGGTGAGACTCTGTATCAAACAAAGGCAAAAAAAAAATGAATACAAACACTGAAATCTTCAGGGGAGCAAACTACGCGTCTATCACACCCCATTACTTCCTTCCTTATCTGTGACTGCTAGGCTTGAGCTTAAGAAAAGGCTCCCATAGACTCAAGGGCAAAAGCCCACCTTTTTCAAAGAATCTATTAAATAAAACCAAGCGCATGATATTTGCAAAGAAAAGAAGAGGAAATATCTGACCCTTTTTTTTAACATGACAAAATAAAGCGCCAGTACCATCTATCAGGAGGATTCAAACAATGGCAGTAAAACAGAGCCACTCTGGGGGGGGAGAGTGATTTGTATTAAGCATTGTTATGTCTCACAGTCTTTAATGAATTAGCTATTTGATTCATAATTGCTGTCCACCACAATAAACTCAAAATACATTTCTGGTATGCACAACATATAAAAACATGTCAAAGCATACACGTGTGTATCTTCATGTACATGATGGGGACAGCACGTACAGACACAGTAAAATCATAGTATGTGAATTTTAAAAACACAAATCATGAAGACTTATGGGACTTATGTGGGCACTCAGGTTTCAGATGCAAACAAAGGAAACATGATTAGTTACAAGATTTACAATGGCCCAGGGGTTGTAAACCTATTTGGATCCGGAAGTATCCTCTGTTTTACCCTCCCAAAGCCTGTAACTAATCTAACTTCCCCTCTGCATGTATCACCCTTTAGAACCAGAAGGTTTCTGCGCATGGCCTGGGGAAGTGGGTGTGGTCCCTGGAGCTTTCCAAAGAAACTCTTGCAGCTGGGCACGGACACCTGCGCTGCTGTCCTGCATCCCGCTACTCTGAGGGCTGTTTTCAACTGAGTCTTTTTCAGAAAATAAGGCTTTGTGGAAAGAGAATACATACACATGGATATAATCATCTCATTTGTAAAAGAAAAAAGTTTTACTTTAAAAAAATTTTTAAATGAACAATAAGAAAACTGAATTTTTTTTTCCGTTTAGTTATAAATAAAGCTTTTTGCTATTGCAAGTCTACTTCTTTCTTTCTCAGCAATTGCGTATAATTTTCACCTTTCCAATCAAAAAAAAATCTTAGCATAGAGTAACTATGAGACGTGATATTTGATCCAGTCCCTTACACCATCCTGGCCCAAGACCATATTTTGAATGCATGATTTTAGGTCACAAAAAACAAGTGACAACTCTGAAATCCTTAGACAAAGCAGTCTCTTCACTCTATGTGTGACCTTCTTCTTGTCATAATTGCCCTGCTAGCATTTGTGGGAGGCGTAAATTCGGAGTCCGATCTAAAGAATTATACTGTTAGAACAAAGGTCCTCAGCTGTGGCAACCTCTACCGCAAAGGCTGGTTAGAACCAGCGCTGTTTGTTTTAGGGAAATGCAGTCTTTATTGTCTTGCTATAGTTCTATATTAAAAGTGAGGTACTTTATTCAACATTTCCATCTAGTCATGACAAAGCAGACTCATGATGGGTGATGGACAGGTGGATGATTGAGTTGTTTCTGAGAAAAGAACTGCTTAACAGAAGAATTATGGAGCAAAGCAGGCAATAAAACCATCTACAGAGGCTAATGGACAGTGATGACAGAGCTATGCGCGCAGCAGGAAACACTTTTAGCTCCCTTTCCTGTCATCGCAGTGCACTTTGATCTGCATTAGCAAGGGCTGGGTCAACACCTGCAGTATAATGCATTTTAAATCTCAAAGGCAAGATCACCACGGACGTAGAAAACCGCTGTGTTAGATCCACCTTCAGCTTCATGCGGCCTTATAATTGAGTCACTGACAAAGCACTGCGGCCGACATCACAGAAAGGCAATGCGCCAAGTTATGCCAAGTTTCAGTACCTGGTAGTCTCACCTGGCTTACACAAAAGTCTGACAAAATTGTCGGAACTTCAGTTCTCCCCCAATGCTATCCACAGAAAAAGTACCAAGTGGGTACATTTCACTCATGAGTGCTCATTTGTTTTGTTGTTACCATCAGGCTCCTAAGTTATTATTGAAAGAGATAGATAAAGGAAATGGGAATGTGACTGAAATCCTGGTTTAAACTTAAGCTGTCGGAACTCTTTGGTCTTAAGTGGGAAACTTGAAAAGCAGAGAAGCCTAATCTTTTGAGAAATTAACAATTTTCTGGGAAATAACTGCCACTTAGGACCAAATGCTTCTTTGTGGAGAGCGTGAGCAAAGCCCGTCAGGATGATTGCACCAGGTGGGTGTGCAGCTTAGCGGAGTGTCCCCAAGCTGAAAATGCAAAGTAAATTCTGCTAACTAGAAACATGACAGGACACGCGCAGACCAGGGTGGGACAGAAGGACTTTTGTCCCTGGGTAGGCTTTTACTTGTTACTTCTTCAAACAGGTGTAAGGTACTGTTTTTGGCCATTCTGTGTATGCTTAATATGAGTAAAATGAAATTGATTTTTGTCTTTTATATTGTTATAAAAATGAATTCACAAATAATTTCTTTTCCACTATCTGAGTCGGACTTGGTGTTCTGAATGTACAGTAATTTGCAAGCCGTCTCACTTCTCCTTACTTCTTCTCCTTCTTTAACATTGTTATAATACTCTAAAGCTTCTGGAGAGCCACGTTAGACTACTTACAACTTAGGAAATAAAAGACGAAAATCGCTTCAAGGGAACCATGTCATATCATGGACTACGAAATTCAAGTTTTCAGTGACCTGTGACCAGTTTTCAATGAGCCAAGGAGCGTGACTTTATACAAACACAGCCGCGCGGGTGCCAAGTGCCCAGGGCGCGGCCCCTTCATGGGGAGTGGACAACGCAGTTCATGGCAGCAGGGCTTCTCTCTGTCGCTGTGGGCAGCCGAGCTAGACACCGGAGCTGCGCCTTCTACCTGGGAACAGCTGACGGCGGGGTCAAGCTTCTGTCCAAGAGCACAGCAGATATTCAGGGCTAAAGGCTTCAGCTTCGCCTAAGTTTCTTCCTGCAGCTCCGCTGCCCCGCTGCCCCGCTTTTAGCTCCTCCTCCGGAGAACAGGGGCGGAGATCTGACAGGCTGGAGGCAGAGGGTCTGTCTCCCAGGCGGCACCTCCTCCTCCCAGGGATCAGGGCTGAGCCCCAGGCTGTGAGTCCCCTTTGCAGCTTCAAGCTCTTATTCCTGAGAAGTTTCTCAGGACTGAAACTCGGGTCATGACTATCGCGAAGCGCATTCCTGACATAAATCATTGCGTAATGAAGTGTTGCTTAAGCCAATGAGTTTATAATTACAAAACAATAGCTAACTAAAAAGTAATTAAAGCTGATATTTTATTTCTATACTGAGTTCCTCTGCCGCCTTCTTCTTTTTTTTTTTTTTAACAAGATCTCATTATATATTTCAGGCTGGTCTTGAACAGTCATGCTGGCCTCAAACTCACTGTGATTCTCCTGCCTCAGCCTCCCAAGGACTGGGATTACAGGCGCACATCACCATGCCAGGCCTTCTGTCTATTTTTTAATCAGCTGTTGATGGAAGAAGGGAGTGTTTGCTATGTGTGGCCGATTTAAGCCACCACTGTTTCCAGGAAGGATGGATCTGTTTGGTACCTAGGACCCTGTAGAAAAAGGTGTGGAGACCAAAGCTCAGACATTTGCATGGCATTTGGCAGCTGAGGGAGAATGATGGTGAGAATACGAGAGAAGGAAACTTACGGAAAAGCTCAGAGGGGAAAGTCCAGGAGTGCAATGAGCTTGTGAGCAGCGGATGGAGCTGTTCCAAGTCATTATTCTATATGACGTTTCATGCCAGCAGCACCAAGGGGAATTTAGGTTACCTGTGCTTGTGTCTTACAGACAGAGCGGTTTGTTTGTTTCAAATATAGAAAGGACCTGCAATCTGCTTTCACACAGTGGGAGTCAGCACAAATGATAGACTTTAATTCTCTTTTTACTTTGCAGGAGACCGTATTTCTGCTCTGCTGTGGATCCTTGTTATTGGCTCTGTCTTGCCGGCACTGAGGACGCAGACTGAGCTCCAAGAGGCCGTCAGCCAAAAGCTGGGCAGGCGCTGAGGCTTGACAACCAGTCCAGGAGCCCGGTGTGGGTCTTTCCTCAGTCAGACCGGAGCCCAGTGAGAGCCCGGAGGCCGGGGCCCCAGAGCAGCCAGGCCTGGAGTCCTGACCGCGGAAACGTGGGTAATAAATACGTTGTGTGAGCCACACGACGTTCATGATCATTTATTATGCTGCAATAGTCAACTAAATGGTCATTTCTCCATTTTTTTAGTAGGATGACAGAAATCCCCTGGTAGGTAAACATTACAAATAAGCCCATCGGTGATGTCCCCTCATCCTCCCGCTCTTACGCGGCCTAAGGTAGCCCGGCCCCACCGTGAGTCCTTGCTGCCAAGGTGTTGTTCTTTCTTCCTTTCCTAGTAGAATTAATGCTCAGTTGTCTACTACCAGAAACGGTGAGGCCCAAACCATTCATCACAGTGTTTTGTCCGTAGTTTTCTGCTACCAACATTAGTGGGAAGCATCATTCAGTCTCAAGTACCTTATGGAACATTTGTCCTGAAGACCTAGTAACAGGCGATCAGCATTCTCTGATGATCCATGAGGCCCAGGACTCTTGTGACAGGAAAAGGGAGAGAACAAGAGGGGAAGAAGATGTCAACCTTTCGAGGATCGTTTTTTATTAATACATCGTTTTCCTTTGCAAGTGTCGAAAATGAGAAAGAAAATGATTTAATCATTTTCTGAAAAATCAGCTAAATTCTAATGTTGTTTGATCACATCCAGTTGCAAAAATGTCAAGTGCATTTCCATTTAGAGTACTTGCTTAAATAGCCGTGCAAACAGGGAACACCAGAAATCAGCATATATCATGAGAGAGTTTAGAATTTTTTTTCAGCACACTCGCATTAATCCACTTCCTTATTCTTGAAAATAATGCATTTTTCCAGCACATCATTCCTTAAATGAGGGCGATCCATCAGCTCCGGAGACTTGGCACTGAGCACATTTATAAAAGCAGACGGCTTCTCTTGCGTTTTCTTTGGAAACGTTTGTTCCTCATGAGTACAATGCGCAGTTGCTTGTGCCAAAATTCCAGCCCAGATGTCTCTGCAGCTCCTCTTTTCCTTGCTAGGACATTTCCCTGGGCAATAATGTGCGACGACTCTCATTCTGGTCTTCATTAAAAAGCTGTTCATCTCAGACTATTCCACTCAAAATGCAGAAATGAGATTTTTCTCTGCTCTTTTGAAAATTAAGGAATTAAAAACTGTTATAGCAACTCTAAAACATCATACTCTCTGATTAGCTCAGGACTGTAATGTGATTAAAAGACAAACACAAATTCAAATACCTATCTGAACAGCAATCAGTGAAGCTCCAGCGTCTGAAACTTACAATTTCAAATTTTTACCAAATATTTTTCAAATCTTAAATATAATCTGGATTATATATTTTGCCTAAATGTGTTTTGGCTAAGGTTATCCATGGAGGAGCTCAATATTTGAATTTCAATAATTAATTAAAGATAAGTGATATTTTGGTAAATGAATTTATATGGCCTTTTTTCCCAATCAAAATAAAATTTTTATCTCAAAATGTGCAAATATATCACCTATTTAGACAGCACTACTGAATATATACAGTTAAAGGTCTAAGTTCTTTTATGATATTTTACAATCTGGTTTTTTCATATGGTGAAATACCCTTTCTACCAAACATTTAACTTCAGTGAAAATAAGAATTCATCTTCTCATATTCATTTTGAGAAATCCATACTTAAACTCTATGTGATGCTTAAAATGATGATCTGTGATCATAGCATTGAATTGAATATTTAATCACCTCAATAATATTGAACATAAAAAATATGAATCTATAAGTCATCAAATAATCATCATTTAACTCCATCCTTAAGTTATAAAGTTGAGGGAAATATGAAAATATAACAGTACAATATAAACAAACTCCCTAGAACAGATTACATTTTGGGGATCTTTTGGAGGGAATTGGTTCATGGAAAATACATTTAAGAAAATTCAATCAAGTAAAATAAATTGAGAAAACATATGTTGGTTAATTATAGCAACATACACAGATAACAAATGTATGGACCTCATTCTCTTATTTGAGTGATAATATACAGAAATTCAAAGTAGAAACTGAGCTGATTATCTAACTGCATGAAATTGCCAAGAGATGGGGAACGTTTTAAAGAGAATTACCAAAGCACAAGACTTAGGATCAAATCATATGTCTTTACATAAAGAAAAGCTGTCCTAAAAGCTAGAAATGATGTGCTGGGCCATAGCTCAGAGCAGGAGTGCTTACTTAGGAGGTGTAGGGCCCTGGGTTCCAACCCTAGCACCACAAAAAGCAGAGCAACAACAACAACAAAAAGATAAAAGAAACAGTTAATTCAAGGAAGTTGAAATTACCACAAAAAAATACAGTGAAGAAATGATATTGAAAAAGAAAACCACTCACTATAAAAATAAAAAAAAAAAACATGGTGTGAAGTAAAGGAAGAGATTGAGAGTAGACAAAATTGTGTGCTTGGTATATTCCTAATAATTTTCTGAGGTTGGGTGTGAATTTCATGGTATTCCAGAATTAAAATAATGCTACTTTTTGAGGTTTTAATCCACAAAAATTCACCAACTGGAGTTAGCATGTAGAAAGTCACAAAGGAGTGTTAATTCACCCAAGCAGCAAAAAGGACTTGGATAAACTGAAAATTCCTAATTAAAATAAAAAAGAAATCAGAGAATTGAGTACGCAAAGAAATCAAAATGACCTCAGCTCCAGACTGTTGCCAGCACTTGGGCAGCTGTTTTTAGCCCTGATGAGAGGAGATTTCCAAAAATAAGGGCAAGGAAAATAGAAGCTTGACAAATCTTTACTGATATTTCACAGCTGTGTGTCGATGGTGTGACAGTTGTGAATTGCATGGAATTTCAGCCACAGTCCATACCCAGTACCCAATCTGTGCAGTTGTGTCCCTCAGCAAGGACAGGAAAAGAGGGAGTGATGTGCCTTTGAAGGTGCATGGAGCCTCTTCCAAGAGCGAAGCACTTACACTAAAGCAGGACTCCCAGGGAGAAATGAAAGTTGCACACAGACCCTTGGCTTTTGCCTAAGGCTGGGAAGAAGCTGCAGGCTAGAGAGAAGCTTCTCTGAGAGGACCTGGCCCCGCACCAGGTGCACAGTGGGACCCAGAGCCGCCAGCTGGCTGCAGGACAGAAAGAGAAGCTGAGGAATAGGATGAGGCCCCAGCGACCCAGAGAGCTGAAAGACAGATACAAATAGAATGATTACTAGGCTCTTCCCTCACACATCTCCAGCCTTACTAAACAGAGCCATCTTAAGTCAGTTCTTCAACGTATTTTAAGAGTGAGGAACTGAATTTACTAATGCCACAAGAAAGTCCAGATGGAGGGTGAATATAGATTAGGCCAACTTAGTCCTCATCATAAAGAGCTGAGAAAAGAAAGACAGCCTTTCCTATATTAGACACTCATCTGCAATATTTTTCATTAAAAAATGATAAAAGAAAAAGAAAATAAGAGAAAAAGGAAAAATAAGTATGACTTTTGTTGAAGAGGAGAAATAATGAAAATAAAACTAAAATTGGCTCTGATGCTAGATTTCCCAGGCAGGGACTTCTACATGACCAGGTGGGCAACTGGCACAGACGGGGGATTCACAGAGGGGCAGATGCTTTGAGAGCAAACAACAGAAAATCTAGAAATGAAAAATAGAATCATAAGAAAATTTT
Source organism: Dolichotis patagonum (assembly GCA_004027295.1). Lineage (NCBI taxonomy): Eukaryota > Metazoa > Chordata > Mammalia > Rodentia > Caviidae > Dolichotis > Dolichotis patagonum. The sequence continues at coordinate 64,768 of PVJX010003273.1, read as the reverse complement.
CTGCAAAATTAGCAACTCCCCAGTTACAACAGAATAGCCAGTGATTTTTGAAGTTCACTGTCAAGGTAAAGCAAAGGAAAAAGACAATAAACAAAGGATCTGGAGCACTTGTGCTTTGTGGAGCAATATTAAATGGTATGCTATGTGGGTCATCCTGACATGGTAGAAAAATAGCAAATAAACCAGCAGATCTATTCGAAGAGATTATGGCTCATGTTTTTCACCAAAGTGATAAACTGTTATCATTTTACAGTCTGAAAAAGCTCAATGAACCCCAGTCAGCGTACCTGCAAAGAAAACCCTAACTAGTTTCACCATGATCAAAGTGGTACAAACTACATAAAGAGAAAAAATCTTAGAAGCAGCCAAAAAAAAGGAAAAAAAAAATGATTGGACAGAGTTATATTTATAACTAACTTCTCAGCAGAAATGATGAGGAGCAAGTACAACTGAATGACACCTTTAAAGTGTTGGGGGGGAAAATACCGAAAAGAACTGTCAAATTAGAATTCCATATCAAGAGAAAATATTCCTCAAGAATTAAGCAGAAGAAAGCAATTTTCAGCTCAAGAACAGTTGAGAAAATTCATTCCTATGAAAACTGCATAACATGTAATGCTAGAAATATTTTTCAGGTATTGGTAACATTTGGATAAAATGAGAATAAGGAAATAAATAAATAAACCAGTTAGGATAAGAATATGAATAATTTAAAGTATTTTTGTTGTATTTATATATGCACATAATAATTTTCATTAAGTATGTTTTTAAAAAAGACTGACTTATCAAAGTAATATGTTTCTAGCATATAAAAGGATAAAATATGACAATAAGAGTATATCATCGTGTTTTACTTTTTTACACAAAGAAATAGGATAATATTTGAAGGTATACTCTAGAAAATAATATTACAACACATGGAATTATAATTGGTGGAAGTAATAAAATGGCATCCTAAAAAATACCTGATTTATAGTAAAAAAAAATAGCAGAGAGGAAGTTACAAAAAACAAACAGGACAAATAGAAAATAAGGATGAAGTCGGTAGATAACCAAATTCATAAATATATCAAAAGAATTACTCATAAAAGCCATAATAAGTTATTGAATAAGTACAGTTTTGTGAAATAAATGCCCAAAAAGTATTTATTTCAACCTCTTAAGGCTGACTTGATAAAATTTAGCAAGGTACACAAACATCAAAAGATTTCATGTATGCTTACAATACTCACATATACAGATAACCTGACCACACATATTTCTTCAGTATGGGGCCTATTTTTCACTTGTCGTATAATTTTTTTCCTCATTTGGAAGATATTTTTACTCTCCAGTCTGCTCCTACAATTAATGTAACCTTGTTCTGCTTTTTTAAAAGTTGATACTTGGAGATTACTAGATAGCTAGAAGAGTCTACACTGAAGAAATGTATGAAGGCCAAAACGCAGTGGCTGCTCAAGTCACCCTAGGGACCATCAGTCAGAAACTAGCTCTTCAGATTTGTTACGCTTTTAAACAAAGTTGGATAATATGCATAGGCATGTGTGTGAAATAGTCATCATACATGCCCATGATTATGAAGTATACATTCACAGCCTGTAATTGATTCATCCACATGACTAACTATACAATGCAGCTATATTTCATAGTGTATTGTCGATATTAAATCTGATATTTATAATAGTTCTACATTGCACTTCTTTCTCAGCACTTGACAGGAATGCCCTGATTTTAACTCCACAGCAGCCAATGTGTTAGCTTCAATTATTATCCTCAGGTAGATATGAGAAACTGAAGCGCAAAGGCGCCAAGGACATTGTCCAAGGTCGCCTTAGTGAGCACTGGAACCGCAGGGCTCTGTCCTCCCCAGTGGTGGCGGTGGCTGCTCTGCGTTGATGCGCCTTGGCTGATTCCCGTGATCCTGTGTGGACACTCATCCACGCTACTTCTACCGCTATACTCAGTGCTGCAGTAAGGGGACTGGAGGGCCAGCAGGCCTCGGCAAGTCCAACCCTCTCGGGATTAGCTGATTCCTAGAGATGGTGGACAGCGAACTTGAGGACAGGGCTTTCTTTTGCTTGCTGCCGGGGGCGTCTGCAGCCCCAGCCCCTGCCTCTGACTCTCAGACAGCGAGCTCCTATTTCCAGATCATCCTCGCCCCAGGCTGGACCCCGGGCCGCTGAAGGCCAAGCCCCTAGCCTGAACCCCGCAGGACGGTCCGCCAGCCGGTTCTGGCCATCCTCTCCGGTCCGCAGGACCCCGCAGGTGCTGCCCGCTGCCCCGCTGCCGGCCCTCCGCTCGCTGGCAGCCGCTCTCCCCTGCAGCCTGCAGTAGTAAACTCTCTTGAGCACCTTAACTCCTCTGTGCGGTCATTCAGTTACCTTCATAAATTAGAATCTTGCAAATGAGGATGGAAAAATTTGTCCTGACTCTAAAAATAGTCTTCTCAAAAGAGACCCACGAAAGTTTCAAACTGTTTCTCGCAGTAGCAGGCTGCTGTGCGTCTTTGAACACAGTTTGTTAAGCATTTGGGGTTTTCCTCCCGCAAGAGTACCTGCTCCTGTCCCGGCTGTGCTGGGGGCTGCTGCGGGGCAGCGCTCCGAGCGCCCTGCTCTCCGCGGGACAGCGCGCCCCGCCAGGCTGCTGCGGGACACGCAGGTGCCCTGAGCAGAGCAGGCCGGGCCCCGGCGTGTGCAAGGCGGCCCGTTCACCCGGGGGAGCTGCCCCTCAGCAGGACAGAGTGCCGCGGAGCGCGGTCACCAAGGGGGTCTCCTGACACTAGCTGGGTGGCGCCCTCCAGCCTCCACCCCTTTGGAGAGGACAGAACAGTAGGGGCTTTGTGGCTGCACGCACTTTGAATACAGCGCCTGCCCAGCAACTTCAGGGAGCTTTCCGGTATGTCTAGGGCAGCTGCCAATAAGGAAAAGTTAACACCACCGAGAAACTGCAGCCAGGAGCACAAGAAGGCCACGCAGCTCCCTGCCTCTTGCGTCCCTTGGCGTGGCCACGTCAGCGCGCAGATTCCTAATCTGCGAATCACACAGTTCTCTTCACTTGCTCAACATATACACAAGTGTTCCGTTTTCAAGTTTACTCCAAAGAATTTAATGTCTATGATCATTGCTGGGTCTAAAAAGTATACCTTAAAACAAACTCCACTGTTCATAGACTGAAACTTGGGGTTCAAGGCACAGGTTATATTGGATTGCCCTTAAAAATATATCCTATTTGAGAGCGAGATCCTTCTGAAGGAATTCGTGTATTAAACCACGTCAACTCCGAGACAATATGACTTACAGTCACAAGTTCTGAAAAATCTAACTGCTGATATACAGAAATCTTTCATAGTCCTTTGAATATACTGAGTTGTTACCCAGATTTGAACAAGATCCACATCTAAAACAAAATGGAGTAAGACAGAAATTATTGCCTTATGCAGTGGTATCTCGGTTCATGAATGCTTCTCCTTGCAAACAATTTGATTTGCAAGTAGAAGCATTTGGCAAAATTTTGCTTTTGTTTGTGAGCTCAGCATTGGGGGAGGAACATGACCCCAGCCATCTTTCCTGCATGAATACAAATGTGGCCGTTTTTTCCAGAATTGTAGAACGAATTAAGTTTATGAACCAGGCACCACTGAAGCTTTTTTTTTTAATTAGTAAGAAAAATAAGAGACAATTAAAGGGAAAAAATGAAAGGCAGAAATAAAAACAGGAAACATGTTATCAGGAGCATGAAATTTATCAATGTTTATTTTTAGTGAGAAGGACCAATAATGCAGTACGGAGACTATGGCTGAGGAGAGAAAACACTTGGTGACTTATGTCAGGTACTCTTGAGTCTCAAAGTCTTCTGTTTTCATTGAAGAGAAACTGTTATTTCATACTTCTGAGCACTCGGTGTGCTTTACAAGATGAATATGCTGGTGGCTAACATATGGAAAGAATGAAAAGTGCCAACTAGTATAAAAATGAGCACTAAAATAGCAGTGACGGGTTTACTATGTAATCAAAGAGTTAAATGGTACTACTCAATGTTGCATGATTTTGAGAAATCAACATAGCATCTTCCACAGTCTTTGACGTGCAAAACCAATACAATTCAGTAAAACTCATACTTTACATTTTGGATTTCAGTCTTTTCCAGGCTGTTGATACACTTTCTCAGTTCTGGGATCCTGGACAGTGGCAGAGACACACAGATGTCTGTCAGTCCCAGGGTCACGGAGTAAGTAATCGATAACCACACAGTGTGCTTTGGGCTCCACTATGATACTGAGTGGGTTAGATGTGTTAAATGCATTTTAAACTAACAGTATTTCAACTTACAGGGCACAATCCCATCATAAATTGAAAAGCATCTCTATATAACTTTTGACGATAAGGACGACACACTTGGCCATGTACAGTGGTATCTAGTAACGTCTATTGTCAGGGCTTAGGAAACAACAGCCCCAAATACAGCAGCTTGGTGTGCAAATTATTTTAAAGACACTGGGGGTAGAGTGGTCAGCAGATGCTGGATAAGGCTTGTCTCTGAAGTTTACTATCTACTTAAAGACTGAATTCACCACAGAGGAGTACAATTGCCTTCAATCTTGTTGAAACTTCATTAACCAAGTAACATTACATTCATACTAATGAGAAAGAGACTGAAATTCAAACATTATACCTAGGGCTGAGAGTGACATTTCCCCTGAAGTCTTTTTCCACTCCTCTAAATTTACCTACCTCCCCATGGCTCCTTCCTGTGAAAAGGCATTTAGGCAGCATCCATCAAACCCTCAAAGGTGTCTTGGCCTGTGGTGTGATTAGGAGGCAGTGGAACCTTGAGTGGGGCCTCGTGGCAGGAAGCTAGGTCACTGGGGTGCGTGTCCTCAAAGGGAACAAGAGATGCCCTCTCTTTCTAGCTCTCCTGCTTCCTGGCAGCATGAGGTGAACAATTCCCCCACAACACACACCTGCCATGATGTACTATGTTGCCACAGACCTAACACAACAGATCTACACAACCATCAACCTAGACCTCTCCACCTGTGAACCAAAGTAACCCTCCCTCCTTAACTTATGTTAGGTACCATGTCACAGCAATGGAAAGCCAACTAAAGCATGTCTATGGATTTTCACATTTTGTGTAACTCCTGTACATATTAATAAATTTGTATCTCTTTTCTCCTATTAGGCATCAAATCTTCAGATGTAAACTGTGAACTTCCCGCCACTATTTATATGCATCATATCATTCATTGACGGGTAAATTAAATCTTGTTGAGCTTCACATCCAATCCTCACTATTCTTTTTGTCATTGGCAGGATGACCTACTGCAAAGAAGAGGAAAATTGTTTCAAAGTAAGGACCACTGCTAGATCTACTTTTTGGTTTGTTAAAAATTATTCTGTACATTCTTCAAATTTCAAAAAAAAAGTTACAAAACACATCAACAGACCACAATACTTCTTTATTGTGCTAACATTTCTTATCTAATTATTGACTCAAAAATCAAATCAATGTTATCTTACTTTTTCACTTATTGTTGTAAGAAATGTGGGCGAACACCTATCATGACAGTTATAGACTTGGAGTGAAAACCCAAAGGTAAAAGATGGTTAGGTATTTCACTTGGTGTCTGAAGCTAAGTGTCACTAATGAAAGAACTTGAAGATGAAAGAAATGCTGGTTCTAATATTACTTTGTTCCCAAATCACTCTAAGAGAATAACATGTAATAACCTAAAGAAAAAGATTTATAAAATATCTATCCAAGGATCATGTAGCTCTAAACTCACTTTAAGGATAATTTTTCTCTTCTCCTGTCTTAACTCTTGCTTCCAACTTTTGACTACTAGATTTCACTTGCATGTTGTAAAAGTTATAACACTTTCACTACCCATGGACAGAGTACAGAGGAAGACAGTAGGGAAGGCAATATGGAACTGCACATGGTTATGGCTTCTTTCTAAGATTCGTTACGTGTGACTGCAGTACTATGAGAAAGTACCACCCTATCTGACTGTGACTATTGTTCTAGAAAATATAAACTTGGGAACATTGTGGCTTTCCTTAAAGAATTGTTTTTTTTCTTTATAAAATGTGAAATTATGGAGACAGATGAGAGATGCTCAGCCCACAAGAAATTCAAACCACATTTATTGACTCAAGTCATGTGGATTCATAAATACTGATTGAGTACGCACTCGGTGCCAGCCCTGGGTGCTGGAGTAATTGCTTCTCGGTGGCCTGGATGGCTACTCGTTAACACCATTTCCAGCTTGGGCCTGTTCAGAATTTTGAGATAGTCAGCATTTTAAAATCAAGTTAGTTCTTACAGGAATGACACAGAAAGATAAGTAAGTTACTCTCTGTACTCATGAACAGCATTTCTTTTGTAACAATCTGTTAGAAAATTGTATGTTAAAAAAATGAAAAAATTGTAGTTAATAAATGCAAAAGGGAATCAAGTTTGCCCATTATTTTGAAACTAAAAAAAATTTCTAAAAAATCAACATCTGCTCCTAGAAAGTTACTCAGACATGCTAATAAATAAAGATGAAGATACATATAAAATTATGAGGCTAAATGAAACTTCAAAATGAGGATTTTTTATTTTTCTTTCTCAGGAAAACCTTCACCAAATTCTTCACAGAAGATTTGGCTATTCTGTCGATGTAAAATAGCCAAATTTTCTTTTCCAAGAAAGATTTAAAAGAAAACATTGTGACAGGAGATTAATTTGTTTACTAAAACAATATTTATTGAGTTTCAAGGAAAGTTTAATATCTCTTCATATAATCAAAAGCCACTGGGGTCAAGGATAAAGCTCAGTGGCACAGTGCCTACCTGGAAAATGTGAGGTCTTGAGTTCAATTCCTGATAAGGAAAGAAAAACCCACTAGGCTTACATGTATTAGTGACTTCCTTTTAAAAAGTTACTAAACTTCCTTTTCATGTCATACTTCTAGATCTCTTCAGTGGCCTCTTTGAATCCACTCTTAAAATTACCCCATAGTTATTCTAATATGCACAATGTCTAAGCATCTGTAATTTAATCAGTATGTAACCATAGTGGATGCAGTCATAGTAGAAAATACATACACACAAATCCACTATTTTTAACATACAGTTCTGTCCTACCAATGTTTTGCTTAAATTCTAGCCATTTGTCTTAATTACTTTTCACTTGTCACTAAGACAAAATACCTAACACCCAAAGTTAGGGAAGCAAAGTTATTTCTTACAGCTCTTGAAGGTTTCAATTCACACTCAGCTGGCTCCAAGACAGGGTGGCAGGGCGGGTCCACAGTTCAGGGTGACTGCAAACAAGCAAGGCGGAAACCTGCAAGAGAGAGAGACACGCTTTCTTCCCGCCACTACACTGCATGCTGGCTCCACCCCTCGGTGGGTGTTGCACTCAAACCACCAATTGGAGCACTAGACAATGAACCAATCACAAACGCTAGATTTGGTCGACTTGCGTGAGGCTTGGGGGCCAGTAACATAACCCATGACACGATAGGTGAAGAAAACTACTGACATACGGAATTCCCAGGTTTACCAATAAGGTTGGACTCCTGTTATTACATGGGTAACCATGAATGGTACAAACATCAAAGTGACCCCAATAGGGGCCTCAGTCATTGACAGCTCATCGCTTCCTGCACATTGGCTCTCCATTCGACAATATAGCTTAGAAGAGATATTTTTCCTCAAAGCTGGGCATGTAACAAAATCCAAATTCACACCCAAATGCTGCATGTTTGCTTTTAATAAGAAACCCATAGTGCTAGAAGGCTGTGCTGAAAACTCTTGATACTCAAATCCAGGTAACTACATCTCTTCCCACCTGACACTCCTCACCCGAGTCCACATGAAAAATGGAACATATATAAAGATACAAAGAATTCAAGAGACAAAAAGCTGACAAGCCAATAACTGATCAGGAACCTTAACTGACCCATTGACATTACTGGTGACAGGCACTGTTGTGGTGACCTCATCACTGTCAGTGTGTTCCAGGTAACTTTAGTTCAGGCCTCACCTCTTCTAGCTCACTCCGTGGAGTGTCAGAATACGGTCAACTAGTTCTGTTTTGTAAAAATGTGCAGGCAGGGCCGGGGATTTAGCTCAGTGGCATAAACACCTGCCCAGCAAGCGCAACGTTGTAAATTCAATCCCTGGTACCAAAAAAAGCTCTGGCAGCGGTGGGGAGGGAAACCAGGGCCTAGCATGTGCCAGGCAGGCTGTCACTGAGGTGCGCCCTGGGCCATGTCCTCTTCTCCTCACTTAGGTGTTTAGCACCCATCTCAAACACATCGTGTCCCACCCATCTCAAACACATCATGTCCCAAACAGCTCCTCAGAACTTTCCCCAGATCTGGTTCTTCTCTGTCTTTAATCTTACTGGTACATCCCGAAAGCCTCAGGCCCCAAAGCCTGGGAATCGCCCTTTTCTCTTTTGTGTGTGTCTTTCACACCCATTGTTGGTCTGTCAGCAAACCTGTTGGGTCTACCTTCCCAACACATCCTGCATCTGCCACTCCCCTCTACCTCCTTCCTCCACTTTCACCACCTCTGCAGTCTCCCTATTTCTATCCTTTGCCTCTGCTCTTCTCCTTTCAAGAGACCAGCAGGAGCTTGTGGAGACCCAGTCAAACGCCTCCTCATGGCAGCACTCTTTCCTGGCTTCCCTTATCACTCAGAGCGGAAGACAAAGCCCTGGCCATGCGGCTTCCTTGCCTCTCTGACTTCATTTTCTACCCACTTCCTCTGTTTGCTTTACTTGCTTTAAAATGCTGCTGTAAATGCCATTCTCCGTAGACAGGACCTTGCTCTGATTTAACAGGGCACTGGTACTGTGCCTGGATTTCTTGTTTTTCTGATCACCACATAGCTCACTTCAGTCTTCCCTTTGCTCTCCTACCAGACCCTCTGCCTGTGCCCCTTAACCAAAATCACACACATTCCTTAGCCAGTCTCCTGTCTGCCCTTGCCCTGCGACCTGTTGTGTAATTATTTTGATACCCAACACTCCTACACCACCTCCACACATGTGAGCATGGTGAGGGCAGAGTGGCTTTGTTTCATTTGCTCACAGCCTCGTGCCAACTGGTTAACAGAGATGACTGGTGCATATTAGATGCACAATAAATATTCCTTAAATGAATGAGTGCATGACTGGTGGAGGAATGACTGTAAGAGGGGTGGGATTCTGAGGAGCATGAGAAGAGGGGAAGGAAGGAAGGAAGGAAGGAATACAATTTAGGAATATCTGGAAGATATTGGTATATTTTTTCCCATCAAATGATTTAATTGGTGGTGAAAATAAACAATTACCAGCCAATTTTGGTTTCATTTTCTTTACTTACCTTCCTAACTGGCAAAATATCTTCAACTTTCTCTGTGCTGGTAGTTTACAGCAATCTCATCATAACGGAACTGTTCTCAGGGTACCCAGCTCTCAGTGAAAGCATGAATTCAAAAAGGGGCCCTCCAATAATACGGGGACATACGGGGTACACTTTTTAATGTCCAAATTTACACAACAAAGAGTTAATTTGCTGAAGAGGATAATCACTGGAGCCATTTACACTTGGAGCTACTTAAACTGGAATGGAAATACTTTTGGAAAAGATACTTAATAATCAAAAGCTGAGGATATAAGATGTGGACAAATAATTAGAAAATACAATAATAATAAAATGTACACTCGGTTTTATATTTCAGTAAGATCACCTGATAGGATTTTTTACCATGTTTCATAAAAATCAACTGTAAGATGTAGTAAGTTCAAGCAAACATAACTATGACCTATTTCTATCTCTGAGGCCCAAATGACAATGATTCAGAAGTGCTATATTCAGAATATAATTCACAGACAATTATGTTCTGTATTTGTAGGAATCTAGTACATAAATCTTAAATGGAGCAATTTAGCTAACTTTGAAAGAATGAACAGCTGAATGGAATTGTAATGATATAATGTAGAAGCATAAAAATTGAAAGACTATAGTCACCTTGTAAATTTTCACCATTTCATATTTATGCTCTCTCCTCTATTTATTGTATCATATATCAAATGATTCTGCTCTGTGGAAACTCATTCTTATAAACACAGTGTGAGGGATGTGCTCTGTGACTCTGGAGCAGGAACTGGAGTATTCCTGACCTTGTCAATGCTCCAGAGGTCCTGCAGGAGTCCTTCTGAGAGGCAGAGAAACCCTAGAACCACCACTCAAACACCGACATTGAAAGGCTCCTAAGAGTTCTTGAGTGAGGAAGGAGTCTGAGCAAAGGCACCCATTAGGGAGTGATGCAGTGCCAGCTGTGTCACAGGTCTGCTGGTATAAATCATGAGCACTGTGGTGGGCTTCCAAACAAGAATAAGACACGCTGTACTTTGAGCCAATCCTTCAGCTTGACTATCAAATTAAGGTAGCTCCTATGCCCACTGGTCTTAGAAATAGCTTTGATAGCTGTTGATAAGACTGAATTATTTAAATGGCCACAAACAACCCTTTTGATGTGTCATGATCTGCACAAGCTCACCACACCTCATAAGACCGTGTCTAGTGCCATTGCACCAGGAGACTTAGCGAGCATTTAGTGTCATCTTGCTTGGAGGGTATTTATGTCATAAGTTTAGAACTGCAATTTTTAAAATGTCTTTCCAGAGACTGGGGATTCAGCTCAGCAATGTAAGCACCTACCTGGCAAGTGCAAGGTCATGAGTTTGATCCCTGGTACCAAAAAAAAAAAAGTGTCTTACTTCCTGTTGCTAATAACCATCTTCCACGTACTTTTAGTAAATATTATGGAGCGTTCATTCTTTATCATATATTTATTGTCATTCTAAATTTCACCAATGCATATTTTTTATTAAAGAAATAAAAATGATTGGGTTACTTCTCAATGAAAGTCTTTGCTACCTATTTTCCTTTATGTATAATAATTCAGATATGTAAAACGTTCATAATTTATAAAGCAGTTGTATTTACTCTACCAAATGCCAGAAAATCCTTAAACCCAAAGCACATCTTTTCATAGTATCAGTTTTACTCAGAAGTGAATATAAAGTGAATATAAAACATTCTTACAGAATCTAATGCAATGTAGCAGTATTATAGGCAGCTAAGTTAGACAGAAATTAATACACGGTCAGAGAGGGACTGAGCTCTCAAGGAAAACAGCAGAAAACAGTAAAGATGTCAGCATTGTGACTGGAGGTGCGTCTGAAGAAGGCCGGGCCTCAAAACAGAGATGCAGTGGCCAGGCCTGCACACCTCCCTAGGGAGAAGCAGTAACTTGAGATTATACTGCGATTAGCACCACCTGGGCCAGTGAGTCCAGATGGGCATCAGCCGCCCAGATGAGTGACCAGAGCAACTCAAGTCTAATTATCTTTTCATTTTCAAAGCACAAGAATGCAGTATAGAATCATGAAATATGCATGAGACTCTAGTGGGAACCTCGCCTCACTCTGGAATTTCTGCCCACTAGTGGCTGAGCCTTCCGAAATCCCCTTGCCTTGAGCAAAAGTAAAAGCCGTGCCTCGTTTCTGGTAGTGAGGAGACCGCTGGTGAGTGTCCCTCCTGAGGTTACTCACATACCATGGGGAGCTCATCTCCTTCTGTTGAACCGGATCCTGTCTGGATTGTGAAGCTGAGAAAGCCACCTGGCTGGGAACCGATGGTGACCTTCAGGACCTGAGGATTCCTCAACTGATATGACAACCAGCCAAAGGTCAGGGCCTTGGCCTCCAGTCACGTGACCACGAGGAAATGAATCCCATCAGAATCTGGTGGAGCTTGAAAGTGGATAGTTCCCAGTCTCGTTTCCAGCTGAACGCACAGCTCGGCCACTGTTAGCACAGTACGGAGCAGACATAAGCAGAGAGCCTCGCAGACTGTGTAAGGACCCCTCGTCGATGGGAACTGCAAACTGACAAATATATGTCCCTTTAACCACTAAGGTGGGGATAACTACATAAAACTAGTACCCTCTCTGACCCAGTAACATAAAACTAGTACCGTAGGTGGGGAACAGAAATTTTAGGAATGATTCAGAGGGAAAAGAAGGCGTCTCTCTTTCAAGTTGGTTTGCATCTGAATCAGATTAGTGTGTATTTTCTGTCCTGGAGACATTTGCTCTAGGCTTGCCCAGCTGTCTTGGTCTTGAGGCTCGGAGCAAGTCCTAAGAGGCATGCTCATGGGACCATCATGCAAAGAAATTTTGCTTTGTCTCAAAGTATTTTTATTCTGAAGATGAGAAATCATCTCCTGAGTCATTATTATTCAACAACAAATATGTAATATTTGAGTTGAGATTTTGCTAGCTCACCAGGAAAAAAATAACAATACTCTTTTATTTTTCTTGTTGTCCCTTGATTTTCCTGGTGCCCTTTATGAAAAGTTAAGATATACCCAGGGAAATGGGACTGAATCTCAAAGACTTTGGAGCCTTTTTACTTAATTTCAGAGATTATTAAATATCAGATACCCATTCAAAAGGAAGGTTAAAAATGTTTAAAAATTGTATTCTTTTGGTTGGTATTAAATTATGAATACTGTTTAAAGACATTTAACCAGAGCTACTAACAAGAATTTTGGTTTTCTGATTTATTATTTGTATAGTTTCTATCATTGCCATAACAAACCACAATTCAATACCTTCAAGCAATACATTTATTATGTCACACTTCTATAAGTAAGAAATCCAGTAGATTTGGCAGGTGTTGTGTTCTGAGTCTCTCAAAGTCAAAATAAAGTTAAAATACCAAGGGCTGTTTTCTCTTAAAGTCAAAGAAGAAACTCATTTCCGGGCTTGGTTAGAATGCCACCTGCTGGAATTCAGTGCCCTAGAACCCTTACTGGGTCCCACCTCCTCGCTGACTGTCCAGTGGAGTGTTTTCAGATTCTAGCTCACCATGTTTAGCTCCGGGGCCACTCTATTTGCTCTTCAAGGCAAGCAATAATAGCTCACACCCTCCTCACATTTAAAACTTTTCTGCTTCCTCTCTCTCCCTATGTTTCTCCCCTGTTGCATATCTCTTATCACAGCCAAAAAACTTGTGTTTTAAGGGCTGTGGGATTAGATTGAGCATGCGTAGAAAAACCAGGACGATCCCCCACCTCCAATACAGGAACATCTCATATCTGCAGAATCCCTTTGGCCTTATTCGAGATTTGGGGCTCAAGAATACCACAGGAGGGGGGCTACTATTCTGTCCAACACAGTGTTCCTTGGATAAATTGGGATAGCTTAACAACAGAGACTATAGACAGCTTGATACAGGCAGAAACTTCTGTAAATTGAAACCAAAAATATCCGGTTGTACACTTCCGTAATCTGGTCTAGAATTGATCACATCAGCCTTAAGTATGGCAAAATCCTTAGTTACATATAATATCAAAAGTGAGGCAAAAAAGCACGTAATTTTAATGAGATTATTATTTTCTTAAACATCACTGTACATATTTGAGATTACAATGTGATTTTATGGGATACACTTGGATAGTAAGATGGTTTCTCTAATGACCCAGACTACCATCAATCATGTTGCAGTTATTTTTTTGTGACAAGAACCCAAAAATCCTACTTATTTAACAGAAATTTGTGCATAATTTTATTAACAGTTGTCCTCATGCCATAAACAGATCTCCAGACATTTTCACCTTACACATCACCTGCCATGGTGTCCACTCCCAGCCCTCCTTCTCTGTAGATCTTGGTTAATCATTGTTTTATTTTGTTCTATTTTATTCTCTGTGCATATTTGAATTTTTTTTAGAATCATATATAAGGAGAGCATACTTTCTTTTTCTTTCTGTATCTGCTTTTATCTAATATGATATCTTTAGGTCCATACATGTTCTGGTTATGTGTTTTTTTGTTTGCTTTGGTTTATTGATAATTTTGTATTTATAAGTCTTGGAGTTTCATTGCTAGTATTTCTACTAATATTAGAGAAAGTAGAGGTTTCTTCAAGTGTCTAAATAATTTAAAAGAAAAAAGATTAATTAATCTGCAATATGGCACCCCAATATGTATTTACAAAAAAGTGAAATGGAATTGCATAAAGCTAGCTCCAAATAAATCATTTTTGTAAACTCAGAACAGCTATGATACATTGAAACAAGTTCTGGTGAGAACGTGTTTTAATTTTATTTTCAGTTAACACTTATTAATTATACATATGAGTACGGCTTGTTATATTCCATCACATGCATATACCATACACCAATCAAACCTAGTCTCTATCCAGTATCCCATCCTCTAAACAACATCTAGTAATCCTTAATCTACATTCAGGCCAATATTTTCTTTTTAACTTCTATATATGGGAGAAAAACACTGAGAATTTATCTTTTTGTGTCTGGCTTACTTCACTACATAATGGCATCCAATCTCATTTTTCTTCAAGTGATGGGATTCATTTTATTTATGATTAAATAATATTCCATTGAGTGTACAGACCACATTTTTTCTCATTCACTTATCTATTAGTTGCTATTTTTTTTTACTTTTGTGTTAAAATTGATCAGGTCAGCCAAGAGTAGTGCCTATAATCATTATTATGCATAATAACAGAGTTCAAAGCACCTTAAATAACTTTTTATATCAGTTCTTTTTCTTCCTTGTAAAGAGGCTCACTGGAAAGTGTCTTGGTAGTTACATAACTTCACAAACATTTTATTTGATGCTTGTAATGCCCATTTGTCTAACAATAAAAGTCTTTTATTTTTTCCCTATTTAGCCTGAAAGTTTAGTTCATTCACTTCTGAAGAATTATGATAAAATATATGCAACATAAAATACAAAAAGTTAACCATTTCTAAGTGTTTCATGCAGAGGCATAAACTACATTTGCACTGTTTCTTAACTATCACCACTGTCTTCTTTTCCAACAGAGGGCTTTGTGCTGAGCTACATTCTCAGCCCTTATTGTAATTTTGAGACAAGTTTGCTCAGGGGCTAATTTGCCCCAGCCATACTCAAACTTGTGATCCTCTTGCCTCAGGCTCCCAGAGTGCTGGGATTACAGGTGTTCACCACAATCCTGAACGTCATCACCTGCATTTCTACAGTTTTTCATTATTCCATATAGAAATCCAGTACTTACTGACCAAACACTCCTATTTCTTACATGATTGCAGACTTTGGTCACTACCATTACTTACTATTTCTAAAATTTTGTCTATTCTAGATAACTGCTTTAAGTAAATCATGCAATAATGTTCTTTTTGGTATCCAGATGATTTCATTAATGAAATATTTCAGGGTTCACCCATATGTGTCACATATCAGTGCTTCATTCTTTTTAACCAGTGAAGGCCAGCTCACTGTGTCTTTATACTACTTTCTGTTTATCTGTCCATCTTTAATGCATACTTGGATCCCTTCTACCTTTTCCTAAGCAAATAATGTTTCTAGGAACTTCAGTATATAAATATCTTTCCAAAGCCCTGCTTCACTTCCGTAAGGAACATACCCAGAAGCTAAATTGCCAGGTCATATGCAAAATTCTATTTTTAAATTTTTGAGGAACTGTTTCTCATAGTTGTCACATTGTCCTATATTCCCTCCAACAATGAACAAGAGTCCCAAATCTCTGCATCCCTATCAATATTTAAATAATTGCTATTATCTTTTTATAGTTATCTTACTAGGTTAAATATCTAGTGGTATCTCACAGTGGGTTTGATTTGCACTTCCCTAATGATTATTGCTATGATCTGAAGGTTTACAGTATCCACCAAACTATGCATTGAAACAAATCATCAATGTGTTACTACTAAGAATTAGGCTTTGGAGGATAATTAGGTCACAGGAACTCCATTCTCTGAGTGGTATCAGTGCCCAGAGAGCAAGTGCTGAGAGAACCATGTGAGGACACACACAAAACAACATCTCTGGGGCACAAAGCTTTAGTCAGGTATCAAACCCAATGGTGCCTTGCTCTTGATGTTTCAACATCCAGAACTGTGAGAAGTAAACGTCCCCTCTTTATAAATCACACATCCTGGAGCTGGTGGCTCCATGTTAAAAAATGACCACCATGCACGCTCACCTTCCCAGTGCTCCACACAGAAGTCCCCACTGACACAACTTGAGTGAAGATATGTTCCTGCGGACCTGCAAATGTTTTCCATACAATACAAAAATCTTGATCTGAAGTCTCTGAAGAGGTCATTCAAGGCTGACCAGTAGAGCTGGATGTATATGGCGCCACCAAGAGGACAGCTCTGTTAAACTGTTAAATTGCCCAGGCAGGCATCACACTTGTGACCCTCCTACCCCAGCCTTCCAGACTGCTGGGATTACGGATGTGCCCCACCATGCCCAATTTAAATTTGAAATATGATCTACTACATATGAGTAGCTGGATCCAAAACTATTAAATTCAATAGGTTGAAAATGTAGATATTAAGGCCAAAAAAAGCCAAGATCATATCACTGTAAAGCAGATTCTAGCTAAAGAAACTCCATTTTAGTGACAGTATTTTGACTCAGTTGACCCTCAATCCTCAGGACACACCAAAAAAGTTAGAAACATGTAAAAACAAGCCAAGAAAAAATCCCCCCAAATCTTCCAATTCATCCAACACAGACAGAAAGAATATCTCTGAGGAGGAAATAAAAAACTGAATATCAGTAATAGGAGATAAACTTGATTCATGAGACCATATACTCAGAGATACCTTAAGCCACGACCCATGAGGCTCTTGAGGTTCTTGGGCTGAAGGGCCATGAGAGGATGAGAAGTAGGAAGAAAAAAACCTAGGATCAGGTGGACCCTTACCTTCCTGATGGGGGGAAAGGTACTGGCCCCTCAGTGCAGGGACATTATTTATACATTTTAGCAAAGTAATGTCATGTGAAACCCCATTTTCCTAGCAACCCACTGTTCAAATTGAGCTGGGGTTAGGTGTTATCTGGGCTGAAACAGCTTCTTCACACGGTTTGCCCCAGGCACTCTTTGTTCTTAGGACTGGCAGCCCCAGATTTGAATGTGTGGTCAGTTTCCTGCTTCAACATCTTCCAACAACCTTAAAAAAGAGAAGCAAAAAAAAAATGGATCTGACAGTTGCTAAATGATGCAAATAAGGCTAATCTGAGACAAACTAGAGTTTGAGAAAAGTCAGAAGATCATAGCCAAAATTTTCCAAGTATGGGAAAATGAACTGACCCTACAGATACAGGAAGAACATAGAATCTCAAGTAACTATGACCAGGGAATAAATATTTGGATGTGAGGATGATCTGGCTGCAACATCTGTCACCTCCTTGATGACCAGAGTTGGTTCTACTGATCAGGCTGGCTGGGTGGGTGCCCCCTTTCTCCCTCACCATTCCATGTGCATCCCTCCCAAAGTGGCTCCAGTCAAAGAGGATAGCAGCCCCAGATAAAGGAGGACAATTTCCTCGGTCAAAGGTATGTGAAAAGCTGGGGTCTCCTGCTAGAACCTCCAAACAAGCTCTCAAGAAATACTCCATGACATATCAAGGTTAAAATCTAAGAAATACAGCACAAGGAAAAAATCCTCCAAGTTATGAGGGGAAAGGCACAAATCACTTGAAAGGTAAATCCATTAGGGTTGCGGTAGACTTATCAACAGAAACCTTAAAGGCCAAGAAAGCTAGAAAGAATTTCAAGCACTTAAAAACAAATTTCAACCCAGAATAATATATTTGCAAAAATTATCTTTCAAAATTAATAGAGAAATAAGGACCTTCCATGTAAACAGTCTTAAGAAATTCATGAAAATCAACTCAGCACTCCAAAAATTCTCAAGGGTATCCTAGAGAGAGATAGTGAAAACAATGACGCCAAGAAGTGGACAGAATAAGAGCACTATTTGTTTAACTGTGCCATTTGTGAGCTGTTAAACCAAAGGGAAAAGTAAAGGAATCAGTAACAGAAAAAATAATAAAATAATGGGAAAAAATCAATAATTTTCTGTAATAATTCTTTATTCAAATCGTCTCAGCTCCCAAGTCCAAAGACACAAATTGGTAGATTGTACCCAAAAAAAATCTAATGGCATTCTGCATAATTATCTACATTGGATCCAAAAAGAAATTCATAGACTAAAAAAATCAAAAGATGGAAAACAATATTACATGCAATGGGAGCCCAAAAGTACCAACAGTAGCTATCCTTTTTTTCAAAGAGGAGTTCAAGCCAAAACTGATCAGAAGTGCAAAGGCAAAGAATGTCACTACCCACTGATTAAGGGAACAACTCAATGATAAGTGTTAATAAAACAAAGATTAGTGTTATAAAACAAACACTACAGGACATAAAAGATAACTTCAATACTTCACTTTCACTTTCAACTATACAAAAATTCAATAAAGAAAAACTATAAAAGCAGAGTGAAAACTAAAGAAATTGAAACTTAAGGCACAATGAATTGAAAAGCTGGTTCATGAAAAGAATAAACAACGCAGAAAAACCCTTAGCCAAACTTGCAAAATGGAGGAGAGGAAAGACCCAAATCAAGGCAATTAGAACCAAAAGAGATTAAATCACAGCTGATACCACTGAAATCCAAGTGATTATTACTAATTTAAACAAACTTGGATAGTTCAAAAGAAATGGGTAGAATCCTAGACACATATGAATTACCAAAACTGAACCAAAAAGATACAAAAACTCTGGATACTCCAATAACAGGAAATGAAATTAAAGCAATAATAACATTACCTACAAAATACCCAGGACCCAGTGAATTCATTGCCGAATTTTAAAAGAACTTCAGAGATCTAACACCAATACTCCTCAAACACTTCAGTAAAATTGAAAGGGAAAAAGTATACCAAATTCATTCTCGGAAGTAAAGCTAGTATCACCTTGATTCCAAAACCAGGCTACCACTCAACTAAAAACAAAAATTACAGGCCAATATCTTTGATGAACATAGCCTCAAAAATCTTCAACAAGTTAGTGGCAAACAGAATGTACCAAATCATCACAGAGTTCATACATCAAATAAGATTGACCAAATAAGACCAAATAGGATTCATCCCAGGGATGCAATTATGGCTCAGCATATGTAAATCACTAAATGTAGTGTGTCACATAGACAGAAAATCATACATCATCTCAATGGAAGCAGAAAATGTTTTTGGCAAAATTCAAAATCCATTCATGCCAAAATCACCAAAGGAAATAGGTATAGAAGGATCTTATCTCAATCTGATTAATGCCATTTATGACTAATCTCTTACCAACATCACATTAATGAAAAAATGGAAAGTTTTTCCCCTAAAGTCAGAAAGAAGACAAGGATGTCCTCTATCACCACTCCTATTCAATAAAGTACTAAAATCTTTAGCTAGCCTAATCAGGTAAGAGAAACAAATAAAAGATATGCAAAGAAAGGGAAAAAGTCTAACTATTGTTGTTTGAATGTTGCATGATCTTTCACATAGAAGACTTTAACATTTCTACTAAAAGATTCATAGAACCAATAGTGAAATTCAGCAATGTGACAGAATAGAGAATCAATACTGTTCCTGTACACCAATAATGAACTCAAGAAAAAAAATTAGAAAAACAATGACATTCACAGTATCTTCAAGAAACATTAAATACCTAAATGTGAAAGTGAAGATCCTCTACAATGAAAATTACAATAGTCACATCAGAAAATGGAACAATAACCCCTATCCCTGGTTAGCCCAAACGAATATTGTTGAGATGTCTATTCTACCAAATCTTATACATAGATCATCTTAGTTACATTCTTATTACTGAGACAAAATACCCAATACCCACAAGTTAACAAAGAAAAGGATTATTTTAGTTTACAGTTTGTAGAGGTTTCAGTCCATATTGACTGGATCCAAGGCAAGGTAGTATGGTAGAGGATAGGACAGCATGGAGTCTCCACAGCATGGAGACAGGAAGTAGAGCAGCAGTAAGGAGGGAAGAAGGATGCACGTTTACATCCTTCCAGGCCACACCCGCAGTGACCCACCTCTCTCCACCAGGCCTCACATCCCAGCATCACACCCTACGGCAAACTCATCTGGGGACTAATGGGTATCACACACCCATAATCCAATCATCTCTCAATCATGAGCTCATGATGTTTTGGTGGACAGCTAGACATAAACTATACATAAATTTAATAATTTCTTCACAGAACTACAAAAATTTCCTAAAATTTGTACAGAATCAGGAGCAACCCAGAAAAGAAAAAGCAATTATGGGCAATAGGAATAAAGCAGGAGTCATCAAAATCCTAGATTTAGAAAAAAAGTGTAACTCTGGCATAAAAATTGACATGCAAATATCTTTTCCATTAAAAAATCCAAAAACTAAATAGCATTTGATCATATAGTATTATGTTTTATTCATTTTCATAAATATAGTAGAGAATGAAGGCACAAACATTTAATAAATTATAGCTCTTAGTTTTTTTAAATGCAGATTCAAGACACACAAACCAAAATTTGGGGAGTTCAATTGCCTTCTACTCAACAGAAAATTTGTTAAATTTATGTATATACTATTGTGTAATTAAGAATTTGTCTGACATCACCTGGCAGGCAAGTGTGTTACTTAGCTTCCCATAGTTAACTGAAATATATAAAGAAATTAACTAATAGAGTTAAAAGGATTATGTTGGGTCACTGTTCTGAAATTTTTAGAACAAGACCCTGCAGCTCCATTCCTTTGGGTCTCTGCGAGGGTCCGCCATAGGGAAGGATTGCACCATAGGGCAGACTTCTCACCTCTTAGCCAATAAGCAAGGACAGAAAAGATCCTATGACCTTCCTCAGGACCATGACCCCAGTTACCTAAGGACCTTCCTCAAGCTCCACTCCCTTAACACATGGATCTTTGGGTGACACCCATCCAAATCATAGCAGAAACCTCGGAATTTCTTGATAAATAGACATAGTTTTCTTTTCCACGGTAGGCGCTCAAGCACATGGATAGATGAGTGCTGGCCATGATTAAAACCGTGTGACTAGATGGGTTGAGCCAAGTGGCATCACCTCCACTTCCAGGAAACATAAACAGGCTGAGGATGGAGTTCGGCCATGTGGCCAGAGTCTCTGTTCATCATGACTACAGAGTGATGGTTTGGTAAGGTCTCTGGAAATGGAAACTTGGGTGAATTGAACTGTTCATCAATACAAACATTCTTCAACCTACAAACACTCAATGTATGAGTTTTCAACTTCAGATGGTGCGAAAGTGTACTTATACAACTGTATTAGTTTTCACTTTTAGTATAGCAGTCACCGATTACAGGAGATAATCAGCATTTCCCTACTTTACAAAAAGCCTTGTGTTTGATGATTTTTCCACAACTGAGTACATTTAAGATAGATTAGATAAAGCTATGGGGCTCAGTATATTGGATGCATTGACTATGTTTTAGATGTAAGATATTTTCAGTTATGATGGCCTCATTCAGATGTAACATCATAAATTGAGGAACATCACACTTGGATACTGAAAGGATAGCATTTTACTGAGAACAATGGAATATTTGCATTTGGAACACTCCCAAACTCTTCTTTTGGCTGCTTCTAGTTTGTATCTGTTGCTGTAATAAAACTATAGTCATATGTGTAGGGTTTTAGTAAGTCACATAAATCTTTTCTGCAAATTATTTAACCTAAGGGTGTTGGAAATTGTTGACTCAGCTGTTTAGAACTGAGTGCTTCTTAGGACCTTCACACATGGCACTGACATCAAAAGTGGGAGAAGTCTTTTGAAGAACTGTACTCTGAACTTCTCATTTTGCCAGATCCTAGTACTTACGAAATACTGTGCGGCAAGAGAAATATCCACCTGTTTATAGGCCTAAATCTCCCTAGTATACCAGCTCCCATCCCAGGAAACTATAGTTTTATCACTAGACAGATGCAATGGAAAATCATGTACATTTAGAAATACCCTAAAATTTAAAGTTATCCATGATTAGCAACTCATCAGAGTGTTTTCAATCACCCATACTCAATGGCTATTTTTTTCTGTTAAATTTAAAAAAGTAACTTGAAATCACAGTGTAAAGAAACAAGAGTTCAGCAGTGTAGCTGGATACAAAATCAACACTCAAAAATCAATAGCATTCCTGTACACAAACAAAAACCCACCAAGAGAGAAATTATGGAAATGTCGCCCTTCACAATAACACCTAAATAAATGAAATACTTAGAAATCAACCTAAGAATGTAAAAGACCTATATGCTGAAAATTACACTATGCTAAAAAAGGAGATTGAAAAGGATATTAGAAAATGGAAGGATAGGATATTTCTTGCTTTTGGCTAGGAAGTACCAACATTGTGAGAATGGTCATACTCCCAAAACTGTTATACAGATTTAACGCAATCCCAATCAAAACACCATTGACATGCCTCAGAGATCTAGAGAAAATACTCCTAAAATTCATTTGGAAACAGAAGAAACCTAGAATAGCAAAGGAAATTCTGGGCAATAAAGGCAAGGCAGGAGGCATCTCAATTTCTGACTTGAAACTGTACTACAAAGCCACAGTGATAAAATCAGCATGGTACTGGCAAAGAGACAGACCTGAGAATCAGTAGAACAGATTAGAAGATGCAAGCACAACTACAAGGACACTCAGCCACCTGATATTTGACAAAAGGGTAAACATGTTCACTGGAGGAAGGATAGCCTCTTTAATAAATGGTGTTGGAAAAACTGGCTCTCCACATGCAGAAGACTGAAGCTAGATCCATGCCTATCACCATGTACAAAACTAAAGTCTAAATGGATCAAAGACCTAAATATTAAAACAGAAACACTAAATCTACTGGAAGATAAAGTGGGTAGAAGTCTTGGAGACATAGGGGTAGGGAGAGAATTCATGAACAAATGTAAACTGCACAGGAAACACTTCAAAGAATCAACAACTGGGATCTCATATTATTGAAAAGTTTCTGCACTTCAAAAGAAAGCACCAACAGAGTGAAAAGAAAACCCATAGAATGGGAAAGAATTTTAGACAGCAACCCCTCAGACAAAGGACTTATATCAAGAACATATAAAGAATTGAAAAACATCAAGCCCCCCAAATTCAAAGACCCTCTCCAAAAATGGGCAGCTGAGATGAACACACAGTTCTCAGATGAAGATATACAAATTGCAAATAAATACATGAAGAAATGTTCACCATCACTGGTCATTTGAGAAATGCAAATTAAAACAACATTAAGATTTGTCTCATTCCAGAAAGAATGCCTGAAATCAAGAAATCAACTGATAACAAATGTTAACGAGGCTGTGGGGAAAAAGGATCACTTCTCCACTGTTGGTGGGAGTGTAGACTGGTGCAGCCACTGTGAAAATCAGTATGGAGAATCCTTACAAAATTAGGATTGGAAGTTCCATTCAATCCATCTATTCCCCTCCTGAGTATTTTCCCAGAAAAATTGAAAGGGTCATGTTCCAGTGATATATGTGTACCATGTTCATAGCAGCACAATTTGTGATAGCTAAATCTTGGAAACAACCAAAATGCCCATCAACAACAGAGTGGATGAAAATGATGTGGTATTTTTATACAATGGAATATTACTCAGCTGTAAAAAAGGATGATCTGGAGACTTTTATAGGTAAATGGAGGCAACTTGAACCTAGCTTCATAAATGAAATAAATCAGACTCATATTTGTAAATATGACATTATCTCTCTGGTATAAAAAATAATAATAAAACACTGAAAGAGTAATAAGATCCAAAATATGTAATAGATATTGTAATACTGGAAGGGAAAGAAAGTGCTCTAAAGAATATAATTGTATGTATGTTTAAATGTGCAAGATAGAAAATCATACTACGAAGTTTTTGTTTATCAAACAGAATTATTTGTACTGTCATTGTTTGATTTTCTGCCCACTTTTTATGTTCTGGTCTTACAGCTTGAACAACTTCTTCTAAGATGACAGTATGTAATTTCTTATTAATTTTTTTTTAATTCTGTATTATTTCTACTTTTTTTCTGTTTTTCTGTTTTTCTCTAAATAAAAATAATAAATAAATAAATCCTAGCTATGGAAATGATGGCACTAGGACATGAGATTGTTAAGAGCTAATTAGGCAAGAAAGTATACTCCTCTGAATGTGTTAGTGTCATTTAAAAACACCAAATCATTCTCATTTATTCTACCATGTGAGGACACAGCAAGAAGGAAATAGACCCTTGTCAAACACTGAATCCACCAGTTTCTTGATCTTGGACTTCCAGTCTCCAGAAATGAATCTCTGTTGTCTACTAGGTATTAAGGTTCTGATATTTTGTTATAGCAACTGAAATAGATCAAGATGGGGGTAAGTGTAATCGATTTAACATATGAAAAATTCATGCATACAGTTTCATAGGAAAGATGGAGATAAAAGCATAGAATTCAGGGGAAAATTCTACCCTGAAATCTACAGTAGAGTGATTGTGCTGATTCTAGTAGAAGCCCTCAGGGTGAGTGAACGGCCCTAGGGAAACTAGGTGAGATGACCCAAAGACATGAAAGGAAATAAAATCCTATTCTGAGGAAATGTAACTTGATATAAGGAGAGAAAGACAGAGAATGCAGTGAAGAAAACTTAGAAAATGACCTAAAAGTGCAAGGAAATAAAGAGAGAAGGTGTGCTAACCAAAGACAGGACCTTCCACAAAGGGGCAGCTGTGCTATCATCTACCACATGAAATTCGTAGACTAACCGTGAACATCGCACTTGAGAATCAGAACTGGGAAGCCATCAGATGTACAGTCACATCTTGAAGTTAAAACATGACCTCCACAATTTAAAGAATGAACAAATAAAAGCCCCACGGCCGTGCTTGGCTGAGAAGACCAGGCTAGGACTGCTAGCTGACACAGCATGCAGATAGAGGCAGGTGTGTGTGCAATACAGAAAAGGGCCCAGCAGGAGATGTACACGATAGATCCATGGAATAAATGGCAAGGAATGGAAAAGAACTGAGATACAATCAAGGACTCAAGTGGAGGGTGGAGTCTCACAATTAGGGTGAACACATGAGGGGCCGAATATGAAAGCGAAGGCTTACCCTGCACTGGAGAAATCTGAGAGCAACGTTGAAAGTGTCAAGGCTTATACAGGATCTTGAAAGTACATCAGGTTCATGGGAAAGATTGTGCCAGAACATTGCAGGCCAGGAAGGAATGCGAGGACACGGCATCACACTGCAGGCGATTTTCAGAAAACACTCATGGTGTTAGGTTGCAGGCACACCAATGGAAGCTGAAAAGTGGCTTCATTTTTTCTAGAGTTTCTCAAAAAGAGTCATAAACTAAACTACAAGAGGTTGACAGCCAGCAGAACTAGCTATGGCACAGTGTCATGTGTTTCTTATTTTACTATTATAACATAAAACAGCATCAAAAGAGATCATAGGCTATGAAGTGCACAGCCTACACTCACTTCATGGAGCTAGACACCAAACTTTGGTTCTTTCCTTTTCATTTTACTTGTAGGCTAATTTTATTTATTTATTTATGTATTTATGTATTTATTTATTTTTGGAGCTGGGGATTGAACTCACGACCTCGCACTTGCCAGGCAGGCACTTATGCCTCTGAGCTAAATCCCCAGCCCTTGTAGGCTAATTTTCAAAAATATTTTAGAAGTGTGCATGTGTAGTATAAGTTTTGTATTTAATAAAGATAACATAAAGAAACAAAAATTCACAAACATGAGTTCCTCTCAAAGACAGTGGTAAAGATACTTTATCAGTTAAATCTTTCTAGTCTGAATTTGTACAATTGCAGGAATTGCTTTAATTGTATGAATTTATCAGGAGTTTCCTTTTAAGAATCTCATAAAACATTTTGATGAAATGTAATACATGAGTACATTTAGTGTACATGTAATATAATACTGTAGTACATTTAATCATTTTTCTATTACTATTTAGTTTGTATTTTTTCACAATTCTAAATGTTAATGTGCTTAAATCATTGTATATATTGCATATCATACCATAAATTTCTGACCATTGTGTTTCAGGATCAATGAATGTAACCAATGTACTTTAGTTTAACAAATAACTTCTTCATCAAACTCCTGAAATATGTTTTATACAATTTAATGCATTACCAAAAAGCAAATCATTACCCTAGTGCACACAAAGAGATGCTAGATTTCTTCTCCTGGGGTATTATAATGGTAGCAATAGTTTTTAAGAAATCATTTTGTGAAAGCACTTGATTTATTCAGGTAAACTTAAGGAATGGAATTAAATTGTTACATCAGATACCTGAAACAGCAGTGTACATCTACTGTGACGTTTGCAACTAAAATACAATGTGATTTATAATACCATTTAGGACAAAAGACTTGCTGGCAGCAGCTTCCATGAGGAAATTTTTGTCAGGAGTCTAAACTAAAGAAAGCTTCCTTTTCTTCAAGAGCTTAATGTAATCCCATAATAAAATGCAGTTTGCAGAGAGAGAGAGAGAAGAGACTGAGACAGAGAGAGGGAGAGAGACACAGAGAGAAGAGGAGAGAGACAGAAAGAGATGGAGATAGAGATCGATAGCAGATGGATAGGGTGATAATTTTACGTGTAAACCTGGTTACTCGAGAACGCCCAGTTGCTTGGGTCAAATACCAATCTAGATGTTGTGAGAGATGATTAACGTGTGATTAAATAGACTGTGTAAGCAGATTAGTGTCCATAATGGGCTTGGGCCTTATCCATTCAGCTGCAGGCTTTGTCTGTGTCCCTTTGTGCTCCCTAGCTCCTCAGGGCTGCAGATGCTGGCTCAGATTGGATGCCACAGGCTGGCTCAGGTTAGATGCCAGGGACCCCATTGATGCCCATGCCCTCCCACAGCAGGGAGCTGTAGCCAGCTCCCCAGGGTTTCTTTAGTAAGAGCAGCAGTGACCTGGAGACCTTACAACATAATTAGTTTCTGAATGCTCCACCTTCTCATATCGACACACTGGAGATGAGTTTTCACTGTGTACCTTTTTTAGGAAGGAGCAGGGCAGGCAGAAGGCACAAAGATAGAGGCTTCCTGAGAACAGTGGCATTCTGTTGGCATTCTGTTGCCAGAGAAACTTTGGGTTCAAAACTGCAGCAGGGACTCGCAAGGCCTGCCGGCCTCCAAGCTTGCCTGACAAATTTCAGATTTGTGTGTCCCACAGCTGTGCAAGCCAGTTTTTAAAATATGTCTTGCTAGATGGGTGGATAGGTGAGTGGATGGATGGACAGGGAGATAGAACAGTGTTGTTTCCAAGTATTTTGGGGTGGTGTACTGCAAATGCATCAGAAAAATAATCAAAAGACTGAGATTTGAGTCTTGATCTTACATTTACTCTACAAGGTCCCAGCAAAGCCTTTTAGCCTCTGTGAACTGCAGTTTCCCCATTTACAATATAGCCTCAATAGTTTATTCTCTGTCTTGTTAGAAAATTATGCAGAATAACGATAAATATAATATGCATAATGACTACTAATACTTATTCAGTGTTATGGGCCACGTATCAATAGTCACTCTGTACACATTATGTTACTTAATCTTCACCCAATCTTCCAGGTGACCCATTGCTCTGATTTTATGGGCAGATCTCACTCAGGTAATATTTCCCTGGAGACCATTCTCCATCATCTTACCTAAAGTAGCAACCTTTCTCTGCAACTCACTTCTCTCTCTGTTTAACACTTTTTAAGGGCCCTATTCACAAAGATTATCTTGCTTTTATGACTTGTTACTATTTACCAATGTGAAAAAGCAGGCTTTCCTGTAATACTTGGCAAATGAATAAATGAATACAAAATATTTTGAAAAAATGTGAGTAAATATGGATAATCCCATATTTTAATAACCATTAAAATTTAGTAAAGCTCTAAAAATGAGAATTACTGTAGTTTATTTCACAGAAAAAAACAACAAATTAGAAAGATTCATTTCTGTGTTTGCTGAAAAGGTCTGAAACTCAAAGAAACTTTCTTGGCCCCCATTCCTGCTGTCCAGTAGAACCTGAGTGCCAGAGGAGTCCTGCAGAGGGGTACGCCCTCCTGGGTGGGTCCCAGACACTTTCCAAGCCCCCAGTGGAGCTGAACCTGCATCTACTGTGTACTGAACTCTACATATACTATGGTTTTCTTTCCTATGCATGCATACCTCTGAGAAAGTTTAATTTATAAGTTAGGCACAGTAAGATAGTAACAATATCTAATAATAAAATAAAACAATACATTTAAATAAGTTATGAGAATTTGGTCTCTCAAAATACTGTACCATGCTGTACTCACACTTTTTTGTGGTGATGAGTTCACTAAACACCTGCATTCAAGATGAAGTGAGGTGAAGGAGGAAACAGAATCACTGAGGAACCACCCACTGCAGTTGATCTGCTAACCTAACCTGCTAGTTAGTGACTAACGGGCAAGTAGCATACAGAGCATAGATATGCCGGACAAAAGGGTGATTTAAGTCCAGGAGATTTTATCATGCTTCTCAGAACTACATACAATGTAAACCTTATACATTATTTCTGAAAATTTTTATTTCGTATTTTTGGACTATTGTTGGCCACAGATAACTGAAACTATGGAAGGTGAAATGATGCGTGGAGACTGAAAATATTATAATACTTTCTCTCTGAGAAGTACTTACTCTGGAAAAGATATTATTTAATGCGTAGTATTGACTTTTGCCCTCTTACATCATTATTACCTTTTTAATGAACCCCAGTCCTTCAACAAAATGGTCTCTGATTCTGTCACCATGTCATATTTGAAAGACCTAGAGAGCAGACAGGAGGGAGGGTCTGTCCTGTCTGACACTCTTCAACAACTCCCCAGGGAAGCAGGCTGCACCCCAGGGAGAAGGGATTCTGCCTCACCAGCGCCTTCACAACGGAGGCCCTGAGTGCCTGAACAACAGTTCTGTTAACTGTGCTAAGACTGACAAAAGCTGTAAATGTGAATACATATTCTGTGTTAAGGAAAGCGTTTAGAAATAGGGCCCAGTTTTCAGAGAACATACATATGTGAGTGCATTATGCCCACATCAGTGTTTCTAGAAAATCCTGTCACGCTCCCTGAAAACATATCCGGACTGTGGCCAAGGCTCTCCGCCTTGATTAAACCCCGTAAACTCGCACCTCACTTACATCAGTGACCTAAGTTTCTTTTCTTCCACCTCTTACCTTCACATTTTTTTTGCTTAAATCATCAGTCATAATGATTCTTCTAAAATATCAATCAGGCCCAACCAATCTTTTGTTCTAACTTGGCAGCCTCTTTTACTCAGGGTCAAACCCTTGCAGTATCCTGAGGAGCCTTGTCAAAGAAGACTCTCTGTGTTATTCTGTTGCTGTGAAACAAATCACCCTAAAAGCTACTGGATGCAAACAGCAGCAATTATTTTGTTGTTGGACTTCATGGTTCTGGGACTGATTTTGCCCAGCCAGATGATCATAGTGAGATTCTCTCAGGAATTTAGGATCTGACGCTGATGGAGGCTGAAGTCATCTGCTGTGTTTTCAACTATACAAGTCTAGCAACTGATGCTGGTGGCTGGAGGTGTGTTGGTTACAACCCAAAGGTAGCCTCTCCATGTGGACTGTAGGGTCCATACTGGCAGTCCAAAAGCAAGCATCTCAACATGCAGAAAGCAGGTGCTATTTTCTTAAGTTTGGCCCTGAAAACTGGCAGTGCATCCTTCCAGCTATATCATCCTGGTTGTTATCTAAATGTTTTTATCTAAATGTCTCCCTAAGGCCTTATAGCTGGGGGACTTTTATAAGGTGATTGGATTATGGGGTGTGGTGCTCATCAGTGGACTGATGAGTTCCTAGCTAAATGTGTCGTTGATGGTAAACCCCAGTGAGAGGAGGTGGGCCTGGGCGGAGCAGCCCAGAACTGCTTACTGTGTGTCTCTCCTCCTCCCTTGATCACACTCTGCTTCCTATCTGCCATGCCCTCAGCTACTTCTCTGCTGCATGCTGCCTTGCTTGGCACCAGCACACGATGGACTAAAACCTCCACATACCGCAAGCCAAAAAACTCTTTCCTCCTCTAAACTGTGCATGTCAGGTATTATATGTCAGTGATAAGAAAGGAACTAAGCAACTCTTAAAGCACACACCAGGTCTAGACTCAAGGGATGGGATTCAGGCCTTCATACTCACTGGGAACAGTGTCAGATAACTTGGTAGTCATGTTTTAAAACCATCCCATCACAGTTGGTTACTTCTCAGATGTTCTCTTCTTTACCTTTCTCTTTTGTTCTCTCATATCTAGTCCTATTTACCTCTTGGCTATTCCTGAAACACACCAGGCACACTCTGTCACTCAGAGTCCTCATATGGCTGGAGTCCTTTTGTTACAGGCAACCGAGTCAGATAGAAATTTTATAGGCAGTCAGACAGGGCCTCAAAGGAGCCAGTGCAGAAGGCCAGATACCTTGAAACTATGGGGGAGATAGACACCTCTGCTGTGGGCCAGGCCTCAAGACAAAAGGTAGATCAAATGTACCCACATACTTCCTAAAGATAAGCATCAGGAGCTGATATCTAAATAGGTCTCGATCACCCTGAGGAAGCCAGGAGTCACCATTCCAACAACAGGAAGCACATACTCTTCAAGCATGCCCACTCACTACATGACTCACTTCCCCATTTGTCCCTGATTTAATCAACTTTACCTGTGTAATTAATCTTTTCGATTGACTGTAGTTTTGTCCCACCACATGCCTACATTATGAGTTCCCTTAGACTTGCATCACTTGGTGGTTTTGCTCTGTGAAAGTCCCTTGAAAAGACAGAGTGGCAACCCACTTGGGACCTCTTCTGTCTCTCCCAGACAGAAGCTTTCTTTCTCTCAATAAATACGTTCTTCTCTTAACCTTCATTGTTCCTAAACTTCATTCTTCGATTTTAGAGAACACAAGTTCATACTGGTAGGTTGGGAGTTTCATACCCCTGTATCACTTAGGCTCCAAAATCGAAACCCCCCTTATCCTTCAGCACACACAAGCTGTCCACATCCTACAATGTTACTAAAAGCAGAATCCAGAATTCTGCCTTGAAATTGTTATTTCCTACCCTGTGTCATTAATTTGTTGAAGAAATTTGTCCTACTCTTCCTTTGGCATGCTTAATGGATCAAAAGTCATTGTTGAATATAAACGGAGTTGAAGAGTGATTAATCATTGATATTTACTATAATGATTTAAAGGTATAAAAGCACCTTTGAGTCATCAAAAAATTAAATTATATTTGGTATGATATAATTAGTAAGGCTAGATATTAATGATTTAATTTTAATAAGATTTTTAGTGATACATATTATTATAAGGAAAGCCAAGTTTATTTTGGGTTAACCAGAAAAATCACTTTACATATCCTTTTTATTTCTTTTTAGTTCAGGTTTCACTGAAATAAACATGTAAAGCTATCTCAGAATATAAGGAAAATTGCTTTTTGTATTTATCTTATGTCTGCTTGAGTGCTATGTTTTGTGCCGGAGAGTGGTGTGATAGTTGGCTCAAATATATTTTATTTTTGCTACCATAGGAACTTAAAATAAATAATACTATAAATGGATGAACATTTTCAGGCTTTTAACAAGGTAATTGAGAAATGCATGCTTTCACGAAGAAGTATAAAAGGTAGCAGGGTCCTATACAGTGTTAGAAAATGTCTTTTGATGAACGATGAAAGAGGAAGGGCTAAATCCTAATTATCTTATGTCACTTCTCATGTACAATTAACCACTAAGTGCTGTCTGCTCCGTCTCTCTCTCCACTCTGTCCTTTCCTCTCCCCTCACCACCATACCTTGAATTATGCCATCATCCTTTTGCAGTCCACTACGGCAATAATTTCCTAAATGGTTTCCAAGACTTCTATCTTGCCCTCTAAGTTCACTTGTGACATAGTCACTGCAGTGACATTTCTAGAAAGTGAATCAAGCAGCGTCACAATTTCCTTCTTAAAATCCCTTTCATAGTTCTGCTCTGGCCTAAAAGATATGAAGGTGTAAAGTCCCTAGCGTGACTCTGGAGCCCTCTTAGGGTCTGGCCCCTGCTTCCCTCTCTAGCTCCCCCCTTACCGGGCCCTCCGCATTCAGAATGTGAATTACAGTCATTCTGAGACAGCCATCTGCTTTCTTACCTCTTAAACTTTGCACTTGCAATCTCTTCTGTCAATAAACCTTTTTGTTCTCCTTCTTCCGTGGAAATACACAATTTGTGCTGTGTCTGCTTACTGGTCCTCTCCTTATGCGTTAGTTGAGAATAGTGAAATCAGAGAACTATTAGTAAGTCAGATGGTCCCAACAAAAGAGGGGTAGTCAGATGATCCCAACGAAAGAGGGGTAGTACTGAGAGCAGGAAAGGTGATGGGCGTGAGCCACATGAAATACTCCGCTTAAAGAAAACCTGGTAGTATGTTTCCCTGCACCACAGACCTCTCAAAGGTGGATAAATGGGTCCATTTCCCATTATGTTGATCGTGGCTTATGCCAGTAATGAGGACTAAGTGTGCACAGTGTCTTTGGGAAACTCCGGTTGCACTACATTTGGTGTTTGGGATTTGGGACCTACATCAGGAAACTATTGGATTTCAGTCAAATCTGAGGATTAATATCCACCCACTTCTGGAAGACCTTCTTTACTTCTCCCTGGTCTTTCCCTTCCCGCATGGTGACATGCCCTTTTCTATGCCGCTTGGTAGCATGTGCTGGTCTCTGGAGAACGCATCAATCCCTACTATAAATTCCTGCTTATTATATTACCTCAAACTCCTGTCTGTATTCTTTAAGGACACTGTAAGAATATTCCATCACCTAGAGTAGTGTCTGACACACAGAGGAGTCTGAGTTAATACAATGAAGCCCTGGGGCCTCCAAAGACACCTCAGATTGAGTCTATAGCTAGAGTATATTCATCCTCAAATAGCTGGGGGTGGGAGACCCGGCAAGTAAAGGACAAGATGTCCCTGAGTAATACTGCCTCAGCTTACCCCCTATGGTTCCAGTTCATAAAGAGCATTACCTTATAACATCTGTACATTATCTCCAATCAAAGGACAACTGACAAGCGCTGCACCAGTAAGTGTGATGCTGGCGTCAGGTCTTCCATGGAAGCCTCGAGCTGTAGAAGTTCCCCTGGACTTCTCATTTTATGAACTTGTTATTTAAATGGGTTCTGAATTTTATCAGGTACCCTCTCTGATTCTATTGAGATTATGACTTTTTCTCAATAGATCAATTAATTTCTAAAATTTCAGTGCTGTACACTGTGCTGAGTTTAGCCCTCCTGGCGCAAACTCTGCTTGGTCAGGATGTATTGTCCTTTTCATATATTACTTAATTTGATTTGCTAAGATTTTGTTGAGAATTTCTGTGCCTATGTTCAGTTTTTAGAGTTGGTAAGTTCCACTGACATTAGTGTGTTGACTGAACCTTTCTTTGTCCATGCCCGGATCACTTTAGTTCACCGAGTAAATGCTTCATGTTTTGTACATTTTTGTCTTTAAGAATCACCTTTAGTTACTTTTTATATTTTCCATCTCTTCTCTCTTGTTCTGGTTTGTTGTTAGACCTTGTTCTGGAAAAATGTAACATACTTTCATACTTCAAAGTTTAACTGAAAACCAGCATCTAGCCGTCTCTAAATCTGATTTTATTGACTCTTTTCTTTTTGATTATTTGTCTATTTCCATATGCTTTCACAGTTTTAATAGTTACCATGCATAAAAGCCATTCAAAATAGCATAACATTAATGGATGTAACTTACCAATATGAGAAGTTTAGTCCTCTTTTTCTGTCACACAGCTAGCATGGAGGCCTGTATTGATGCAACTTGTAATTGATTTTGGCCTGAACTTTGTAGCACTTTTAATATTCAGTTAACCAGTGGCTTCAAATTATTTGAGGCAAGATAATAACTCGTCCTTCAGAAGAAGTCAAGAGGCTCAAAATCCATGGCACTGTTTGAAAACAGGTTTTTAATTTGGGGATGAGCTTTTCAAGACGCAATATGCTTTTAATGATCACTCTGTAAAACAGATGTTTATTCTGCAAATGTACTTTCAGTGTTTTAAAAGTAAATTTAAAGTCTTTGGGTTAATTTTCAACATTAATATGACAAAATGGTAAGATGGTATTGTAAGTATAAGAAAACTTTGTGGTTTCAGTGGAAAGATACTGATTTCTCAGTGTCGTAAGATCTGGCCCAAAGCAAAATTCATGGCAGATTTTAAGCAATAACAATCACTCCGTACCACTCAGAGCAGTTCTTTGAAATGGGCATTATATTTGAATCAGTAATTTAAACTTGAACTACAATGTACATACAAAACACTTGAGATCTTTTAATATATAGGTTCTGACACAACAGGGCTCACGTGAGGCTGAGACGCAGAGTTTTTACTGAGTTCAGGAGGTAGATCAGCCCTTGGGCGACACACTGAGCCACAGTGGTTCATTCTCCAAGTCCTGAAGTCAGAACTGCTGACTCCCTGCTATGGCATCTGGCTTCCAGGGAGGTCCACGGACCCATGCCCTCCGCTGCTGCCCATAATCCAGCATCACTCTGAAGCTGATCTGTGTGAACAAGAAATGTGGAGCAGTGGATTTCACACTCAACATTAGGCTGCCAAAAGCACCGCGGCTTCCAACCTGGTTATTTTTCTTTTTCCATTTGAAGTCACACACTCAGGTGGATGTGAACTGCCTTATCAAAAGCATTGCTAGGAAGAGGCCACTATGACAAGGAACTGTGACCTACAGCCAACTCACATTAAAGAAGTAAATGAGATCAGAAGTGAGTCCTCCAGTTCCATTCAAGCATCTGAAAATGGAAACCCTGACCGCCTCGTGACAGAAACAGAGCTAGAACAACCCAGCCAAGGTGCTTCTAGACACTCAAGAACTACTAGAAATTAAATGTTTATTAAATGCTTAATGTTTTTCCAACTTGGAGACACTTTCTTATGACTGGAGAGCTATCATAAGTCACTTCACTGTTTTTCACGTGTGCACATGCATGTAGGACATGATTACAGTTATCATGGGGACATGTATGCAACACACCTTCATTCGTCTTCTCATCCCCTGCCCCTTCAGCACTCCCTGCTCCTTCCAGTTCTTGGCCCCTTCCCATTTACAAAAAGTCTATCTCTATTTATGAAGCTCTATCTCCTCTATTTTAAAAGTTCTATCTTCTCTATTTAAAAAACGTTCTATTTTATCACTTCTTCTTTTTCAATCCCCTTCTCCTTCATCTCTTGTTCTTGTTCCTATGCAACAAAAACCTCCTTACTTTCTATCTTTTCTTTTGTTCTTTATTTATATTTTGATTTTCTCAAATAAGAAACCACACAACATTTAAGCTTGTGCATCTGATTTATTTCAGTTAATATAATGGACTCAAGGCACATCCTTTTAACTGAAGTTTATTAAGTTCAATCATACTGGTGAATTTTAGGGAATCCAGATCAACTACTTTTCAATGTGAGCACTGTAGAAATTTGAATTGTGTCACACATTATCTCCATCTCCACTTTAAAAAATCTGTTCAGGTCTTTGCTCTCAGTAATTGGAGATGTGACCTTATTTGGAAAGAGGCTTTCGGGAGAGAGTCAAGCTTCAGTGAGAGCATTCTGGATTGGTCTCTGATTCCACTGACTGGTGCATTATAAGAAGAGACACAGACACAACATACAAGAAGGCCATGTGGCAACGAGGGCAGAAAGATAAACCAAGGACTGCCCGTGATTATCAGAAGTGGGGAAGACCAAAGAAAAGTTCTTCACCTCAACATTGCAGAGGGAGAATGGCTCTGTCAACATCTTGATTTTGCATCTCCTGTCTCCAGAACTGAGAGAGAATGTTTTTGCTCTATTTACCCACGTTTGTGGTTATATTTTGTGGCAGCTCTATGATTAAAGGTTCCTTTAGAATGATCTGTGAAACATCTAAAATGACATCTATGAAGCTCTTAGTGGAAAAACATAATGAAAAGGATTTTCATACATAGGGTTGAGGTACAGTATATGTATCTTAGCTCTGAAGTTTACAATGCATAGTCAAGCTTAAGAACCACTGGTATAAATAGTTTTGAAGTCTGGTCTGTATAATTTAATGAAACTTCAAGTCCTGGTAGAATTTTTTAAAGTGTGTTAATTTATAGCTTTGCCATGATTATTCATACCAGCACATAAAAGTCATTAGTAATTGTTTCCATGCATACATGCACAAACCTAATTGATTTTTATATTGATGTTCTAGGTGTTGAATTGTTAACATTGAACTGCATGTTTTGGAGTTAATATCAGTTTTAAAGACAAATACACTTATATTAAAGAATTATATTCATTGCCCCAAAATTTCAGCACGTGGTTTTGCTGTCGTAAATACTCTAAGAAGAATAACTGCATGAATTTTGCTATATTTTTTGGATTATGCTATAAGGTAGAAAGTTATCAAGATCTGGCTTTCTAGCTTTTGCTGAAATAATTACTGAAACAATTGAACAGATGCTGGGTATAAATAAATTTCATACACTCTAATATGTGGAGCTCTTCTGTGGATTCCCAGCACTCCTTGCAGAGATGTATTTATGATGGCCTCAGTGAAACAATTATTTTATACTTTTCCAGGTCAGCACAGTGAGGTGACTCTCTCTTCCCAAAATACCATAGCAACAAAGAATCTGAATGTCATCAGTTTTATCTGGCACTAGGAGGGCAAACATACTCTTTTCACTACACAACCAGAGACTCAGCAGTCTTAAATTATTTCCAAAATAAAGCTGCTCTTCTTTCTCTACTCTCTACTGGCAGTTCTCAAAGCTCAGGAAGCAAGTTTTTCCTACCAAAAATAGATATTCTCAAATTTGTTTCTATGACTTCTGAAGGAACTGATACCGATATTCCATAGCCACGTAAATGTCAACGTGCATGGCGTATGAGAAAGGCGCCACTTCCACTGCACCATCAAAGTTACCAAAGAGGAGAATCAGGCCAACTGACAAGTGCCACTGCAGTGGAATGAAATACAGAGGACTTTAGGTAAAATAGGAGGAGTAGCCCCAGAAAAGGAAAGACGTCCATGATTATTTTTTTAAACATCTGACAGTTACCACAGAGCAACTCTGGGTTTACAGCGATTTCCGCATGCTCAGGACCTGGCTTGCAGCACAAGATGTGATTCACATGTGAGCTTCAATTAAGGCCATCAAGGGGCATCCAAGGAAGAAGACACAGGGGTAGGAAGGTAATTAGAACTTATTCTTAACACCCCTTAATTGACAAATCTTTATTGGTAGCAGATGGCAGGTGAGTAGAAATTTGGGGGAATAGCTATCTTTTGACATTATGTCTAATTAAAAAGGCTTTCTCAGCTAGCAAGACAAATTTTGGGCTCATCATATTTTCCCCAGGTCAGTATTAACTCAGAAGGTATAATGAAGTCTGTTCCCCTTCTGTCTATCAGTTACCAGCACTGCTTGCATCTGTTCTAAGGCAGAAAGATGAACTTCTCATGATTCTAGTTCACGGAGCACACTCAGGAGCTCCCAGTGACTCCTGAGTATTGTTCCTTACTGGATTATTTTATGGCAGAACTATTCCAGTTACAACACTGAGGCAGACCTGGGAGAAGAAATGAGGTCTAGCATGGCAGGTGACCATTAGGTCACAGCAAGGGACTCCAATGCCAAAGAATAATGGAACAAAATACTACCACTTAGTAGTCACCTTAAATACAGTAACATCCAGAGGAAGGAAAATAAACTCAGGCTACTGTGCAGGTCATTTAAATACAAATGCACACCTCTTCATGAATCACGTGCTCAGCAGACTTTATACGTAAGATCGTAACTCTGCCTGGAGACCCTTTGCTGAAGGCATCTCAAATGTCTTTGAAAATTCTGTCTGATAAAACTTGATTTCTTTGAGATCTTCTCATTGAGGAGATCAGTTATCAGTTACTCTAAAACTGTAATTTAAAAGAGTAGTCTGCAACTGAGCAACCTCAACATGAACTCAAACATCACTAAAATGCAGATTCTCAGGCCCTCACATCTCAGATTGATTCAGAAACTGGAACTAAGCCGCAGGAATCTGTGATGTATCAAGCCTTCTAGTATTTCTTGTGCAAGCGAAAGCTTAAAATCATGGTATTAGGAATGGATACCAGACCTCCAGTGACGTCACGTAGTGTACTAGATACTCACTGTGACACATCGACCTCCGTGAAGTAGGATGCATCTAGCTGGTGAGCAGAGTTCATTCCCCATCCCGCCCTCTCTGGCACGGCTCCCCTGCTTTGCCTCCCCGCTGCCTGGCCTAAGCAGCTCTGCTACCCCGTACCCCTCCACCACGATGTTCCTGCTTTGGACTCTGCTCTTCATCTCCTGAAACCATGAGCTAAATTACATCATTCCTCCTTCAAGTTGCAGGTGTCAGTACTGTGCCTCCATGACAGGAAAGCGGCCAAATACACTGGACAAGCCTTATGACATTAATCACTATAATAACCATGCAAAACAAGCTTTACTCTTAACTTCACTGCACAAGTCAAAAATCAGAGATTTGTCACTATAAAGACACAGAGCTGACAAATGGAAACAAGGCTTCCAGTCACAGCCTAACTGGTCTAGCACTCACACTTTTAGCCACTGAGGAATGTCTGAGAACAAAGGATAGAGGCAGGAAGTTCCACAGTTTTATGCAGAGTA
This sequence comes from Dolichotis patagonum, assembly GCA_004027295.1. Lineage (NCBI taxonomy): Eukaryota > Metazoa > Chordata > Mammalia > Rodentia > Caviidae > Dolichotis > Dolichotis patagonum. The sequence goes on along the minus strand of PVJX010003273.1, from coordinate 26,065 downwards.
ATACATTAAAGTCAACCATGGGCCCCACATAAAGAAAGCTACAAACACTATTTAAAAACACCTGTGTTTGAGGGCCAGCAATTGATCTACTGCTGAGAAAAAATGACTTACATTGTGGAAATAAAATTTCCTGTGCCATGGGATTTTTTAAAAAACCATCTTCTACTTTTAAAATGACTGAAGCCTATGTGAATCAGTGTTTGCTAAAATCTAAGGTGAGGAGCAATGAACCTGACACACAGATCTCACCAGCACAGCCTTCGACACTGTGGCAGGTGCCAGCTGTATGCATTGTCATTCTCTCCAGTGACCACAGGAAGACCACGTGAACAGTAATTCATCCCTTTGCAGGACCCTCTAACACACTGTGTGGATTTCAGTGATAAACATCCTATGAAAAAAAGTGTGGCATTTATTTTTTGGATTTGTACAAAGTAAGTGCAATATTCATTTAACACTCCTGCAAAGACCTACATTAAGCAAGACATTAATAAAGCTGTTCGCTAATAAGACATGAATAAAGGTGATTCACGGAGTGGCACTAGTTCAGCAAGATTTGAGTGCATCTTCCAGAAAACATTGTTCTTGGTGAGTAGTTCTGTAGATACCACTCTATGCTGACCTATATTTATGCATTTATTCTCAAAGGCTTTGGCACGCTTTGTGACTTTCCAAGCGAGTTATAAGAGGGAGGCATTTCCTATATGCAAGGAATACTTAGTGGGTGATAATTCTGGGAGACCAGGTCTGCTCTGGCTGCCGAACAGAGTACCGGAGACAAGCTAACTTTATAAAGAAAAATGGTTTGTTGGACTCATGGTTCTGAAGATTCAGGACTGGAGCCATCTGCTCAGCTCTGGAGACTGCCGAACTGCCTGGGACTGTTTCCCCGCAGACTGGATGGTGACTGCAGGCGCACACAGGAGCGCATCTCCAGACAGGATCCAGGAAGCCGGCTGGGCCACCACCAGGGTTCTGTACGAAAGCTAACAGGGGCTCCATGGAACTGTCTCTGTCACCTCTCAGGGAATGCCTCTAACGACCTGGTAGGGAAAGACTTGTCACTAGAGCCGCCTTTTAAAACTCCAGAGCATCTCCATACCACTGCCCTAGGGACTAAGGCTCTGACAAATGAACCTGTAGAGAGACAAACACCATCCAAACCATAGCCTCCTGGTAGGTGCTAGGACACATTTTTATAATTAAATATTAGCAGACTGTAGACGGAAGGGTATCAGATTCAAAGCCGGCCAGTCTGCACTCAAATCCTACTCCTGTCACTTAACTCTAGCAAGATGCTAACTCTCCAAGCCTTGCTTGCCTGATCAGGAAATCCACGTTTTTAATAACAGTTTCTTGAGGTTGTTTGAAAGATCAACACTTACAAAGTGTTTAGAAGAGTGCCAGAATGCTATATAAGCATTTATCAACTGATTGAATTAAAGAATTTGTTAACTAAATTAATTTTCATGACTAAAATTGTTTTTTTTTCCTTTGAACCCAGTTTGTGCTTGTCAGTGTCTATTTCTGCTTTATTAATTTGTGTACCCAGCTCACTGGTGGGTGGCATACTTTTGGGGATTATATAAATGATATAATGAGGGCATGCTTCCAAGTGAAGCAGGTGGGATAAAAAGGGACTTTCAAGTTAAAACTCATCTGTCAGTGTTTCTGAGAACAGTTCTGGGAAACGTGTGGTCTATCAGTTTAATGTGAATATGGTCAATGGAGTCCTTCCAGGGGACCTGGTTGGTCACTGGTGGGTGCCAGCTTTATAGAACTACTCCAAACGTGGTGTCATCTAACTCCATTTGCTCTGCCTTAGATTAACTGAACACGCCTAACAGCAGCAGCCTGATTTCCCAAGAAAACTTTTCTACTGGGATAAAGACCAACTGTGGGATTACTCTAGTTTTCTTAAGAGCATTTTGGTGTATTTACTGTGCTTTTCTAAATGTGAGCCACACACGTTAGTTTACGAGGATTTGAAGATTCTGAGTGAACAGGAAGAAGCAAGGGTTTGCAGCCGCAAAGGGAAGGTCGGGAAGGCTGCTGGGGAAGCAGAACCAGCAGCTGCAGTGGCCGCAGCCAGCGGCACAGTCCTCAGTCTTCGGTCTCCTGCAGGAGCTGCTGGCTCTGCCTCCTTCTCTGTGGCCGCACAGACCCTTCCTACCAAGGGGTTGGTGATGAAGGCATCACTTTAAGACACAAAGAAAAGGTGTTTGCAACCAGACAAGAGTACTGTTGTGAGAAAATGATCCAATCAAGATGCAGGCCAGGTTTGGAAGCTGCTGGTATTAATGAAGATTTATTCGCTGGTGACATTTGATCAGATCTTCCGGGTGGGTTCTTAGGTTTCATTAGTTAAAGACATAAAGCAGTCTGTTTGATTAAAGAGGGGAAAAACAGTAGGGAGCACCCATAAATTACTGTGGCTCAATTAGGTACAGACAGTTTAGTGGGTGTTTATTACTAGTACAAGGGAAGATTTTCCAATTAGTTTAAAAGGTTTTGAAAACAACAGCTAAAGGCACAGTGATTTAGGCCAATTGCTAGAATAACACATCGTGAGAAACTTTATTGATTGGAAGTAAACCAGTAAGTTATTTGTAGTGTTCACTGTTTATCAGTAGATCCCCTACTGTGAAGTACAGTTTCCCCACAAGATCAATGGGAGAACTAGGCCAATTTTGTCTCACCCTGAAAACTGATGAGAATGTAAGGGCAGCTCTATCACTGCTGAAATAGCGGCATGATTTATGTAGGTTAATCATCAAGAAAGTGACATTGCACGAATCTCTGGGGATGTGTCCTGCCAGGCCAGGTCCTTCAGGTTGGCTTCATGGTCATAAGTTAGGGCAAAGAAAGACACAAAACGTGTGGATTTAATCAGACAAAGCTTTCAGCTAGCTTGCCTGCCATCTGCTATTATAAAAGCTAGAAATAGTCAGAAATCAAAGAGAAGCTGCACAGATACCTTCTCTAGTAGTAAGCATCAGAATGAACAAGGCTAGTATAGTGGATGAAGCCCAACACACAGCTAATATGTTCGTGTGTCTTCCAGGTCCACACAACTCCCAGGAGCACCGGCTGGATGAGCTGGAGATTGTCCCTCTCCACAGCTTTTGGATCAGGCGTCTCACTGACCACTGGTCACTGCTGTCTCATGACACATGGCTAAATATGCAAACACAGAGTATAAAGAAAAGGACTGTTGTCTCGTTCCTGGATTCTGCAGATGCAGGAAACACTGTCTATGCTTTGTGTAGGTGTCACAACATATATGACAAACTCCTGGGTGAAGAATGAGAGAAACAATTTTTTTTCCTGTTAAACTCTTGTTCTTTAAAAAGTAGGGAAGGGCAGTATCCCTTGTTCCTTATCGAAAAGTATTCTGCATATGTTTTTCAGATTCATTTCCCCCCTTGTAGTGCTACCCTTTCTTACGCACTTTCATTTTCTTACCTGACATTTTGAATCAGGAAGCAGCAGTTCGCAACACTCCAAGGGCAGAGTAGACAGCAAATCAGCACTCTGTGGGTACTTGATTTTGCCTTTTCTAAACACTGCTCAGTGAGCCAATTTCCTATTGGCACTAAGAAGTTAAGATCTGAGTTTTCATTACATGCACACAACTTTCCTGGATCTGGAATCAGGCTGTCTGACTTGAACACTTTCACTGTTCTCCCTAACTACATGGGGTGACCCTGGGCAGTCTCAGTGGCTCCCGACAGCATAACAATCTTTTCCTTTTATTGTCACATCATTTAAAATACATACTCTTCTTTTGATAATGAAATATATAGTTCCCTATTAAAATCCTGATTACCATTATTTTATGTGTTGAATTTTAAAATTTGTGTCCATATTCTAGGCAAGTCAGGAAGTTTTTAAACATGGGATTCCTCATAGCCCACTAAAGCTCTGATTACCAACATGGACAGGTATCTTGTGTTTTCTTTCTTTTTTTTTTTTTTTTGGTCTCTTCAAGACAGGGTCTTAGGCTGGCCTTGAGCTCACTTCATAGCCCAGGCTGGTCTCAAACTTGAGACCACCCTCCTGCCTCAGCCTCCCATGTGGGATTACAGGTGTGAGCCACCATGTCCGGTACTGTTTTGCTTCTTTTACTTATATCATAATTCTAACTTTGTGGTTTCCAAGTTGGCACAGTTATTCATTGGAAAGTTTCTTAAAATATGTATATTTCAGAGCCCCATTTTCAAAAAGTCTTAGTTTTTTAGTTCTAAGAATGCAAATTCAAACTCAATTTGGGCAACTGAGTAACTTATTGAGAATTTGCCTCCCAAAAAAGAAAACAAAAATGAAAAAAAGACATGTATGAAGTTTAAATGATTTCTCCTAGTCACACTGCTAGTACTGTATATCATGGAGCCATATTTTTCAAGTCCTTTAATTGCAAATTTTATTCTTTTCCTTGACATCATATAGTCTTTTTTTCTCTTGAGGTTTAAAAATAATTTATAGTAAATAATTTGCTGCTGAAATAATTTTTATTTTTTGCCATCACAGAGTTCAGAATGTGTGTGTGTGTGTGTGTGTGTGTGTGACTCTGAATTGATCCCAGGACCTTTGCACTAAGTTCTTTTTTATTGTTTTATTTTGAGACAAGTTCTTATTAAGCTGCTAAACTGTCCTGACTGGGCTCAAACTTGTGCTCTCTCTGTGTCACAGAGCACTGGGATTTCAGGCATGTGCCACAATGCTCAGCAAAGATTTTATCATAGACTTATTTAATAATATTTAGTTTATTAATTTGATGTGAAGTTCCATATAACTGATCAAGTAAAAAAATGTTACAGAAGGAAAAAGTAGAGGACAGAACTAGCATTCATCCTGCATGTCTCCTTGCCAACCCAAGCGATGCAAGAAAACTGCCTTTTTAATAAAGACTATTTCAGCTACAAATCACACATTTCCAACTGAAATGAGTTTAAGCAAAAAAAGATGCCCAGGGGCTTTAGTTTTATTTAAGGATGCTTAAGCACTAGTTACTTATATTTTTCTCTTTAGTTGTTTGCATTTCTTTTTCATTATCTGGAAAATCTTTTTTTAGCTGTATCCTCATGGTGGTGAGCGAGTCCCCTAAACTCCAAATATGTATCTCAGCAATTAATAAACTCCATGAAAATAGAAACTATTATTCTCATAGTTCCTGCAAAAGTTTCAAAACATACATTTATTTCTTCTAATTCACCCAAGAATCAATTATTGCAACACTTTAAAGTACAGAATACCCAAAAGAGACATGGGGACTGAAAATGGTTAATGAGTCATTTAAAAATAATTAGGATTCTGTTACCAAAATTTGGAAAAAGTTTTATAAATAGGCAACAGATGTCTACAAAATATTTGTACATAATTTATGAAAAAGAAAATATGAATCTCCAAAGTAAGTTGGTTTTAAGGATTTAAATACAGTAATACTGTAATGTATGTGAATAGAAGTATGGTGATTAGATGTTTTTCCATTGTCTGTGGTGAAGACAATTAATATTAGTCATTTTAAGATTGTGGCTAATATATTTTGTAAGAGACTGGAAACAACAACTAAAAGAATATAGGTATAATGGTACCCTCTTTATCTGAAGGGGATACTTTGCAAGACTCTAGTGGATGCTTAAAACTGTGAATGGTATCAAACTCCCTATCCACCCGTCTTGTTCTATACATACATTCCTATGATAAAGTTTAATTCCTAGATTAGGCTGTCTTGGTTACTTTCTTGTTGCTGAGACACAATACCTGACACCCACAAGTTAAAGCAGGAAAGTTTTAGTTAGCTCACAATTTGTAAGGGTGTCAGTCATATTCCCTGGCTCCTAGGCAAGGTGGGTTGGCAGACAGCCATTGCAGAGGAGGAACAGCTCATAGCATGGCAGACAGGAAGCAGACAGAAGAAGAATGCAGGGCAGAGACAGACCCTTCTGAGCCACGCCCCCAGTGACTCATTCCTCCAACCAGGATCTGTCTCCCAACACCACCTTTATCTGACATTAACTGTTCGGTGATCACTGATGAAAACCACATGATCCAACACTTCCCCAAAGCCCCACTTGTAAGTACTTGAGGCTTCAGTGCAACATCCAGAAATCACCCATATCAACCACAGTAAAAGATTTACAAACCTATCAATAAAATGTAGCACACCATAATGAAAATTATATGAATGCAGTGTCTCTCAAAATACCTTTTGCACTTTCTTTCTTTTTTTTTTTCACTTTGAAAAGCAATTTATGGCTCTTCTTTGGCTTATCGAAATTGCCAGAATCAATACTATTTGCTTTGCAGTTATTATTTAGTAAAATAAGGGTTACTTAAGGACTGTGCTGTGGAGCCTTGACAGCTAATCTGAAAACCGAAGTCATTACTCAAAGACTAACAGGCTGGTAGCATACATGGTGTGACGTGCTGAACACAGGAATGATTCGTGTCCTGGTTGGGGTTGATCAGGACAGTGTGAGAGTTTGTCAAGAAAAGCATGCAGCGTAAAACCTGTACCCTCATTATTTCCTGATTTTCCATTTAATATTTTAAGACTACAGTTGACTTTAAGTAATTGAAACCAGAGTTTTCTGAAACTACAGTTAAGGGCAAACAACTGTAGAACTAAGAAGTTACATCTGCAAAGATAAAAATACCAAACTTCCTCAGATATTGGAACCAGGATTGCTGTGAGATGCACTGTATTATACTCCAAATCCTTTTCTCCATGCTTCCTGTTGGAAGACTGCATGCTTCTGTCTGTCACCAGGAGATCAGAAGTGCCTTTCTGTCACAGGCACATACGTGCTTTCTCAAGCACCATGCTTTCCAAATGGTCTGCTTTGTCCAACAGAACATGAGTAGAAGGGAGACTATGTCAGTCAGCTGTGAGGGAAGTGTTCACAGCTATCCTGTTTTTCAGTTTGGTCTGCTTTCTGCTGACATGATGTAGCATGCCCTAGGATTTTCCAGTTCTACTTTTCAATTGGATTCTAAACTAAGGAAGAAAGGTGATACAGGATCACAAATACTGCTGACAAACAAATAATACAAAACATGAGCATAAAATACAAAAAGCATAGATCTTATAAACTACTTGAAATTTGGAGTGTTGTTACAGCAACCTAATGTAGTAAAAACCTGACACAATCTTAAGAAAATTTCACTGAATGACCTAGAGAAAAAGTTGCATAGTTATCCTTCAATATGCAAATAATACCAAGACATTTGAATAATAAAATAAAAACACATAAATCACCTTAGCAACGGCTCACACGTAATGCTAGTAGTGTTCCTCACTTTAGTGTCAGTATCTTCTTTGATCCTAAAACTCTATTTAAATTATTATTAATCTACTTAACAAGTAAAGAAGATGACTTTCCTGAGGTTATATGTATCTACATATGTATAGTGGCTGGCCTTCAAGCTTTGATGAATGTTGGAGTGAATAGCTAATACTTAACACATGTAGTAAGGGGAAATCCAAATAACTGAAATGGAATTGAGGACCCTAAAACTACAGAAATTACTATGGAAAGGGTAGGAGAGGCTATCTGTGAAACATATGAGTCAAGTCAGTGGGAACATATGAAGCAAAAGCTGAAAGGAGATTGAAATCTAAAAATCCATGACAGTAAAAAATGAAATGACCTCAAATAGAAGTTTTAGATTATAATGAACTGTTATTTCCCACTGCTTAAATACAATGAATAAAATTACATTTGTGCTGAGCGTCTACCCTCCCCTGAATTCATAGGTTGATCTGGGGGTGTGGGATGACAGAAGCCCGAGCAGGAAAAAGAAAGCGGAAAGGACCGAGATTCGATTCCCCACCATGAATATTTGTTGGGAGCCACTGAAGCTGGACATTGACCAGACCACACATGCAGGGTTGGGGCAAGGCTATCCCAAGAACAAAGAGCCCCCAGGGTAAGCCACCTGAAAAAGCTGCCTCAGCCCAGAGAACACCTAGCCCCCAAGACCATCCAAACAGTGGGCTGCTAGGACAATAGGGAGTCATGTGACATTAAGTAGCTAAAATGTACACACAAACACCCTGCAGTGAGTGGCCAGTTCCTTTCCTCCCAGCAGGAAAGTGAGGGCTCACAGTCCTTCTCCCAAGAAATCTAAAGGGCCGCCTGGGTCGCGGCAAATATTCTTATTCATCACACATGCGTACTGATGAATATTGTAAAGAGAAGTTTTAACTTTAGTATCCTAGAACATGGCCTTATTTGGAAGCAGGGTCATTACAGATGCAATTAGCTAATTTAAAATGAGGTGGTGCGGAAAAGGAAAGGTTCTAAACAAGCCAAATGGTTGTCCTTATAAAAAGAAATTTGGGCTCAGACTTACACAGAAAAATGCCAGGTTAAGATAGAGCAGAGTGTAAGGCAAGGCAGCAGGAATCTGGAAACTTGGGCAACTGCAAGCAAAACCAACAAAGGCCGGAGGGCCTGCAGTCACCTGCAGGACTGTGTTTCTCACAGTCCTCCAAAGAGAGCAACTCTCCAACAGCTGAGCTCCGGCATCTAGTCTCCAGAACCACCAGACTGCGCTTTTCTTTTGCCTAAGCCACCCAGTTTGCGGTAGTTTTTACATTAGACCTAGCAAACTAGTTCAAATTGGTTAGTGACCTAGAAAACAAATTGTAAACTTAAAGAATACACATTATTACAAAGCAATAATGACTTTCAATAGAATAAAAAGTTTATATAAATTTATAAATCTAAAGTGTGTATAAATTTATAAATTTAATGAGCTGTGAGAAACAATTGCAATACTTTTGTTTATGCTTATGAAACTGGCAGAGGGAGAAACAATTGCAATACTTTTGTTTATGCTTATGAAACTGGCAGAGGGAGAACTGGATAGAGGGCATGCAAGGGTTTCAAGTTATTTTAAAGGGGTAAATACTGGAGGTTATACACAAAACAGTATCCCTTTCCAGATTTAATTGTCAGAATTTCTTAAGACTATCTAATATCTCCTTATATAAGTTTGTTATTTTTAAAAGGCAAGCATAGGAGGAAGGGCAGCAGTACTTTGGCTTCACACAGAAATACTATATTCTTTCATGTCTTCTAGCACTGAGGTAAAAATGGCTAGACAGAGTTAATTCACATCCCAGATGCCTAACTCGCTTGCTGGGAGTAGATTGCTCATTGGCAGGACAAGGTCATTTTTCATTTTAACCATTATTGTAGCACTTTATATTGTCAAGTGCTATGTGGTTCCTCAATCCTCAGAGTCCCCCAGTGAAGTAAGGGTATGACAAACGCAATGATGTCTGATTTACAGACTGGGGAACTGGGGCACTGGCAAGAGACAAAGCCATCACTGGTAAGGGCCATCCCAGGAGGCAGGCGCTCTGGCCCAGGTCTGTGTTCATCATGTGAATTGCCGGATAAAACTGAAGGAATATTAGCTGTGCACACGAATTCTTATATTTCATGGAATTTTAGCTCCCCACCCACGCTGATTCTTGGCAGCAGCCATCTGTCAAAGACTAAAGGTACAAAGAGAGTTAAAAACAAAGTATGTCCTGTGTCTAAAATTTTAGCTATTCACAAATGGAGGTGCCTGCACAATTAAAATGAAATACACACCACAAGAGTGTTAAATCTAAAAAGTATACTAGGCTGATTAAGGATAAATATTCTTTATTGTTTGCCACTATTTTAGCAAGTGAAGCCAGTTAGAGCATAGAATAGGGGTGTGGAGATCTTAAATAAAAATTCAAAGATAGATTTTTGCATTACTTCACATAATTTCATCTAAAAATCCACATGAATTTGAGGGAAAAAATCATATTTCTATTGTTATTTAATTGTGAGCACTAACTGTGACTTGGCACTTATTCCAAAGGCATATTTTACCTGCGTTTGCTGTGTGTAAACTCAGCATTTGTCCAATTGCTGCTTGTGAGACAATGCTGGGCTTCTTGCTGGGTCTAAGGGAGAACTTTAGTAGTCAAACACCAGCCTAAAATACTCGCTGCTGAAAACTGATAAAAGTTTCAAGTCAAATATCTGAGAGACCCTTTTAGAGTAAGTAAACATTTGGGTCTTGGCTGTAATCTTAGGTTATAATGTCAGGGTGGCTGACTGACTCACATTTCTGAAGCTGAATATTGAACATTTCATGTCTGTTTCAAGCTACATTCTAAAATAGAAGCAGCCAGATTAATTGTGATTTCATGGAAATTCAATGTCTATTTGCTTTTATTTTGCAGAGTTGAAAATGTTCTAACCTATTTTCCTGCTGCCAATCAGCAGCTGGTGCTACCCTGATGTCACAATGACTCCAGAATCAGTGGCAGCTGCCACAGTGTTCCAGAGCGTGACTGCCGCTCAGAGGCAGCTGCTGATGAAGGTGGTCCTCCTGAATTGGACCAACTTTCAAACACTGAGGCAGAAGACTGAAGGGTCAGTGTAACGACCAGTCTTGTATTTGTAATGATGCGCTCAGGCCCAGGCTTCCACTGCGATAAAGATTTGCAAATAGAAATTATACTGTTAGTGACAAGTGTGGAAACAACTGCTACAAGCCTATAACTAACTTATTTTAATAAGCTTATAGTTCAATAAAATAACATAGACTAATAGTATGATTGAGAGCATTCTCCTTAATCCAATTGCAGAATTTCTGGGATGGGGCTGCACACTCTGTCTGTTGAGTTAAGTAACTTGCTAACAGAACAAGCATGATGACTACCAGTATTTGTTACCGTGCTATAAACAGGGAAAAATGCTACCATAGTCTCTTCAATTTTAAGATAAAATCCTGCTCACTTCAGATATTTGGAAAGAAGTTTCTAGTTTATGGAGAAACTAAACTTCAAAAACATGTAAGTCATCCGTGCTGTGGCAGGGTACCTTTCCCGTTAAACATTTTCCATGTGGTATTATTACCTTAGTCCTCCCTCCCTTCCTTTCTTTTAATTTTAAGACAGAGTCTCTGTAAGTCACTCAGCTGTCAGGTTGTGCTCAAACTTGTGATTCTTTTGCCTCAATCTCGCAGATCTCTGAGACTAACATTTGTTTTTCGACTGTGGTAAATTTTACACTAGCCAGCCACAGCCACCTGGAGGCTGAATGCCAAAGATCTCAGATGAGACTCAACTGTTATATGAATCACCCTTTTATTTTTAATGTGCTATTCAGGGCATTTAGTACATTAAAATATCGTGCCACTCTCATCACTATCTAATTTCAGTATGTTTTTATCATCACAAAGGAAAATTCTATTCTCATTAAGCACTCTCTCCATTTCTCCCAGCCCACCACCCTGGCAACTCACTAATCTGCTCTCTGCCTCAATGGATTTGCCTACTCTAGATAACTAACATAAATAAAACCATAGATTTAAACATTCATTGACCTTAATGTTTTCACAGTTTATTCAATCATGACATGTAACCGTCCTTCACTCCTTTTAGTGATTGGAAAATACTGTATTGTACAGATATATACCACATTTGATTTACCTTTTCACCAATTCAATGACATCTGATTTGTTTCCATCATTTGACTAAATAAGAATATGAGTCATGCTGCTATGAACGGTCACACACTAAACTATGAATAGTCATGGATGAAGTTTTGTTTGAACACATATTTTTAATTCTTTATGGTATATATGAAGAAAGGAATGCCTGGGTCCACAAAGTAATTTTATGTTTAAATTGCCCAAACTTTTCTATAGTAGTTGTACCATTGAAAACTACCATCAGTCATTTTTTTAAAATCTTATTTAAAGAGAAAAAAAAAAGCAACACAGAAAAATGGGTAGAAATAATATAGAATTTTAAAAAAACAGTAAGAAATCACTAGTTGATAAATTACATATTGTTATCTTAGAAATACTTGTTCAAGTCACAAAATTAAAGCATACAAAGCGGACATTCAAACAGTGAGATTGCAAACAGTTCTGTTCAACAATCCAACAAAAACTTAGTAATATGGTTATCTATCTTACACACTTAAACATGCATGCAGTTATATCCTTTAGAGCACTTTCTTTTCTTCAGTCATGTATTTGGTGTTCTACTTTCTCCACATCATTACAAATATGTGTCATTTAAAATTTGTCATGTTATTATAGTCATCATATTGAGTGTAAGTGGCATCATGCCATGTCACAATTTGCATTCTCCAAGCGACTCATTATAGTGAACCTATTCTTACAAATGTATTGACTACGGAGTTTGGAGTAATGTCCATTCAAATACTTAACTCAAATTTAATTGGCTGTTAATGAGCTGAAAAGATTCTTTATACATAGTGGATTCCAGAACCTTTTCATTTGTATAAATTGCAAATGTTTACACACATCATAGGGGTTGCTTTTCACTTCCAGGAACATTTTGTTTGTTTTTTATTTGTTTTGTTTGTTTGTTTGTTTGTTTTGGTAGCAGGGATCAAACTCACCACCTCGAGCTTCCTAGGGCAGGTGATTACACCACTAAGCTAAACCCCCAAAACCCTTTTCATGTTCTTGAAGCCATTTTGATGTAAAAATTGTTTTCCAGTTTACTTATATTTTTGTTGTTTGTGTTTTTAATGTCATATCTAAGGAACCATTGCCAAATTCAAAGCAATGGAAAATTTACTTCTGTTTTCTTTTAACAGGTTATTGTTTTAGCTCTCAAATTTGTTCCATTTTGAAATAACTTCACATATAATATTAAGAAAGGGTCCAATTTCATTCTGCCTAAAATTATCCAATTTTCCCAATGGTGTCTGTTAAAGAGACTACTCTTTTCTCATTGCATAGTCTTGGCACTCTTCTTAAAACTGAAATGATTTTCAGGTCTATTGTGTTTGTTTGTTATGCTTATCCTTATCCTAATATGACATCATTTTTATTAACATAGCTTCAAAAGAAGTTTTGGAGTTAAGACACAAAATTCTAAAATTTAATTGTCATTTTCAAGATTGATCCACTTGAAATTCCATGTAAATTTTAGTATGGTTTCTTTCATTTCTGACAAAGTAAAAAAAGGGGGGGCATTGAGAGTTTAATAGTGATTATGTTTGTTTGCAAGATATTCTAAAGAATAATTTTTATTGAAAATATTGAGACCTCTAACCCATGAATAAAGGGTTTTTTGGTTATTTAGTCCTGCTTTAATATCTTTTAGCAAAGTTTTATAGTTTTTCATGCTAAATTGTTTTACTTTTGTTATGATTCACATTTAAATGTCCACCCAAAGTCTCATGTGATCATGGTGGGCTGGCTTTAAGAAGGTGGCTGAGTCTAGTGTTGGTGATTGGTTCATTTTCTAGTTCTGGCTGGGTTGGCAGTATGAGTGCTTCACTCATCCAAGGCGGGATAGCAGGCAGACTGATAGGGTTTTCATGCGACGAAAGAGAAAAATATGAGGTAAAAATAGCCGTTATTCCAAGGACGTGGAGAGGAGTCTAACCATAGGCGGTTTAGCCACCTCTGACTGGAATGTGGGTTACAGGATATATATATAACCTCTGACCGGGGGAGGCGCTTAGAGCAGGCACTGATGACGCACAAGGGGCTGATTGGAACCTTTTTCATGCCACTGGGAAAGGAAAAAGGAAGTTGTTACAGGGGAAGGAGGAAGCGACCTCAAGGTAAACATCCTTTTTGAGTCCGCCTCCCACTGCTGCAATATTGTGTAACTTATTCCAGCGCAAAACCCTTTCACATACAATATAAGGGAGGGATGGAAGGAGTGTGAGTCCCCTTTTTTCCCTTTTTCTGTTTTCATTCTTGTCATTTGTTGCAGCCATGACAGTTGTCCCTCAGTCATGCCACCCTGTCTTAGAACCATCTAAGTATAGACTGAAACCTCCAAAAGCTATAATCTAAATAAACTTTTCCTTTCTTCATTTTGAGGGTTGAGCACTTTGTCCCAGAAACAAGACAAAAGTAACCAACACAACCTTCATGGTTAAATATACTTTTAAGTATTTTATTCTTTTCTACGTTATTACAAATGCAATTCTTTTTCAAATTCTTTTTGGATTTTTTGTTGCTAATGTAGATAAATACAAGTGAATTTGGCATGTTGATCTTATGTCCTTCCACTTTATTTAATTTCATATGCCAGTTTTTATGTTATCACAACTGGTCCAACAAATTAGAGAATGATTTACTTAAATGGTACTTAAATGAACTGTTTAAGTACAGGAGACTACTAAAAACAAACCAAACTCTTCAAAAAAAGGTAACGTTTTCTTATATTTCTATTTTAATTGATATATGGCTGCATTAATCAGGTGTTAGTTACTATAAAATATCTGAAACAATGAACTTATGAAGAGGAAAGGTTTACACTGACTCAGTTTCAGAGGTTTCAATCTTTGATTCCCTGGCACTATTGCCAGCTACATTAAGATCTTCAAATCACTGGAAAAATAAAAAGGAACTTAATTGTTAAGCAGAGACATTTGAACAAAAAGAAATGGCTATTTTAACCCTCTACATCTATGTAGATTTGTAGATATTTCTTGTGCAAATTTATCTTAAATAGTCTACAGTACAGTGAGACCACAGGTTTTCTTTGTCCTTTTATTGGTAAAAACTTCCAAGTACTAGAGTTACAAAAGGCTCACACCAGAACACCAGAAATCCTGCCACTACAAATAAACCAAATACAGGAAATTCCTCTTATACAGACTTCAGTAAATTTGACTGTAAGCAGGAAGGATATATACAAATTTAAATCATAAAAATGATAATAGGGAAATTACCAAATGCTACATAAACAACTTGGTTTAGAGATAATGCAATTGGATAAGGTAGAAATAATAATGTAATTCTTTAGAAATAAAAAGTTCTCAGGGCAGAAATAACTTGATTCAGGAATAAAACTGATCATGAGGAAAAACTAAAGGACCTGTAAGAATCATGGGCAAATATAGGAACCAAAGTCCTGGGGCAGAACTAGAAATAAAACGAAAGCATCACAAAACTAATAAGCCATGTGTAGAGAGCTTTCACAGTGTAATTATGAGCCTATGAAATGCCTATGTGTGCTTCTGGTAACACTGCACCTGAGGTCTACATGCAGAAATATTAAGTTTAAAATACAGGATTTACAGTATCAACAATATGTTGTTTAAAGAAACTTACTGTGATAATTGTGACAACTTGCACAAAAGTCACCCAACTAAGATGGATCAGCACAGTTCTGGGAGTGACTAAGGGATTAACTGAAGCAGAAGCCCTAGTGTGCCTGGCAATGAGCAATTGGCTTGTGGCCTGAATGGAACAAAAGGAAACCGAAGAAGGAAAGCAGCCTCTGTTTCCTTGGAGAGCTCCAGTCTTCATGCTCACCTTGCACTTTGTCTTCAGCTTCCTGCTGTGGACTCCCACAGGACACTACAAAAAACCCCAGCCTTTGACCAGACTCTTTGGGTCTCCAACAGACAGCCCTTCTGCACTCTTCGGGCCTGACTCCTGGCAGCCGTTTGCAGCCAGTCTTGTAAACTCTTACATATGTGTGTGACTTGCATGAAAACTGTTTCTCTCGGAAGCACTTACTAATATAGATTTTGGTATTTGGAGTGGCTCTAAAGGAACATAACTCTAAAGACTAAACTCTTTGTGCCTTTAGTGATTCCTGGCATTGGCTCCTTAATGTGATGAGACCTAAAGGTGCTGTAGTCTCTCCTTCTAATTCTGTGAGCACTGATAGTCCTTAGTCCTTAGCATGAACTGTTTAAGGTAATACTCGGTGTAGATCCATTTGATTATCCTGATTCATCATTTGTGAAATGTAAGGAGTTTAGTGACTCCATAATAATACCTATGAATATTTTTGGCAGAATGGGAAATAATGTTTCCTGGTTTCTCCTATCATCTCTGGATGAATTAATGAAGGAAAATCATGAGCTAAAAACATGACAGGAAATCTAAAATCTTCTAACTGTAAGGACAAATTAATAAAGGAAAATAAGAAGCACAAAGATTTAAATTCCCAGCTTCAGACGCACAAAATGAAGTTAAGTTTCTAAGTGTGTCTTGAAAGAGACTCTCCTCTCCTTGGGTGCAGAGCTGAGATCCCAGCCCTTCGTAACTCAATTTGCTGAAACACAAAGTAAATGTAATGCTCAGCCTGAAAGAGTATTTGAAGTCAAGGTGAAGGCACTGATGGGAAAAGAATGGGATCCCATAACTCATGATGGAGATGTTTGGGAGGACTCTGATGAGGCTGATGCTGTGTTCTTAGACTCTAATGAGATTACTTTGCCAGAGGAGGTTTCCTCACCCCACTCCACCCCTGTGCTGTTGGCATCTCTAACATACCAGAAGGAACTAACCCTGCACTGGCTGATAACACTGACACTCTTTGGGACCCACACTCACCCCCCCACCTTTGCCTTGAGGCCTATAATTTGGCTCAAAGAGCAAAACGCTTCTAGGGGTGAGGTATATGCTGTGACTCAAAAGGAGACCCAATATTCTCCTCCAAAAAACTTAAGTTTAATTTTCTAACTTTTACTAGTGGAGGTTTGATGAACAAGTGTAGAAATGAATGTTATGAGTGTGGAATAATGGCAAAAGTATACATCTGGATCAGATTGCTGACATGGGCCCATTAAGAAGGAACTCTGAATTCAATGTTGTCACTCATGCAATGAAAAAGGTGTTAATAGTTTATTAAGTTGATTGGTAGAAGTACAGATCAAAGATAGCCCACCGTGAGTGAGCTAGAGATTCCTCATATTTCATGATCTGTCGATGAAGGGTTCAGTGGTTTAGGAAACTGAGAATATTAGAGTGGGTTTGTCATGTGAAACTTAGTCCTCTACATTGAGATGATCCAGAAAACACATTGAGAATCATATCTGTGAGGAGAGCACAAGCACCCTGTCATTGCTTTTCTCAGCCTGACAGGCTTCAGTGGGGACCGTGGTTACCAATGGGTTACCAATGGGCAATGGGTTTGATTGAGTCCTAGAGTGGCAGCGGTCAAGTGGCAGCACTTAATCACCCAAGGCAAGGTGCACACACTTACTCTAAAGGATGGCAGAGGAGGAGCGATGATATAATGGCCTGGCATGTATAGACCAATGGCATTGGCTGATTAGCTGCAATGTCCCAAAAATCAGCCTATAAATTTTTTATAAAACTGAAAAAAAAAATTAGGACAAATAAACAGAAACTTATTTCAAGTTGCAGTAACAGAGAATCATATCCTCTCAAATAGTTCCCAAATTTGAAAAGGTTTATAAACCCAGAACCCCTGGAATGAAGGGGTGGCTGGATCTCCTTTAGGTGGGTCTCCTTCAGTGGATACTGGTGCATCACCAAAAATTATACAGTCCGTATTTTTTCCATTCCTCCCCAAAGAGACCTGAAGTCTTTTACCAGAGTAACTTTATAGGGGAAAGGAAAACAGTCAGATGTTTTGGGGACTTCAGAACACTGGCTCTGAACTAACTGATTCCAGGAGATCCAAAACATCACTGTGGCCCTCCACTAAGAGAAAGGGAATATGGAAGTCAGGTGATCAATGGAGTTTTAGCCAAGGTCCAATTCATAGTTGGTTCAATAGGTCTTCAAATTCATCATGTAGTCATTCCTATGTTCTAGAAGGAATAGTTGATATAGATACACTTAGTAGCTGAGAGAATCCTCACACTGATTCCTTAACTTGTAGTGCGAAGGTTTTTATGATTAGAAAGGCCAAATGGAAACCATTAGAATTGTCTTTGCCTGGCAAAATAGTAAACTAAAACATGCTGCATCCCTAGAGGGATTTACAAGTTTTAGGCTGGGGATTTAGCTCAGCAGGTATAAGCACCTGCCTGGCAAGTGCAAGGTCCTGAGTTCAATCCCCAGAACCAAAAAAAAAAAAAAAAAAACAAGCTTGGAGTCACTATTCAAGAACTCAAAGAATGCAGAGATAGTGGTTTCCATCACATCCCTTTTTATTTCTCAAATTTGAGCTGTGCAGAAGATGGATGAGTCTTGCAGAATGATGGTGGATTATAATAAACTCTATCAAGTGTGATTCCAGTTGCAGCTACTGTACCAAGGTGGTGTCCTTGCTTGAGCAGATTAATGTATCTCCTTTTGCTTGGTGTGCAGCTATTGATTTGGCAAGTACTTTTGTCTTAGTTACTTTTTCATTGTTGAGACAAAATACATGTCACTCAAAGTTAAAGAAAGAAAGGCTCGTTGGCTCACAGTTCATAGAGATTTCAGTCCATAATCAGCTGGCCCTAAGGCAGAGTGACATGGCAGAAAGTGGCAATGCAAGCAAGGAATGTACACTCCTCTTTCTGTCCCTTATATCCTAGTGCCCTTAATCCTAGCATTACATCCTTGAACCCAGAAGAACTATGCCAAACCAATCAGTGGACTAACTTAGTAATCACACGCTCTAGATCCAGCTACCTCTGTAAAAGCTTCATTTGTGACTGCTAGAGGTTTGGGGGGACATTTAGACTCAAGCCATAACAGTCTTCTTATCCTTACCTATCCATAAGAACCATCAGAAGCAATCTGCTTTCAGATGGTAAGGTCAGGAATACATTTTCAGTGTCCTACCCCGGGGTTATATAAACTCTCCATCCTTGTTTCACAGCACATTTCACAGGGAGTTTGATCATCTTTTTTCCCACATGGTATCACACTGGCCAAGTACATTGATATTATGCTGATGAGACTAAGTAAGCAGAAGCAACTGGTTCTGGATTTGTTAGTAAAACATTTGCCAACCAGAGGATGGGAAATAAACCCAATTAAAATTCAAGGTCCTGCTACCTCACTGAAATTTCTAGCACTCCAGTGGTGTGGAGAATCTAGAGATAGCTTTTCTAAGGTAAAAGATATGTTGCTGCATCTGGCTCTACCTACAGCTAAAACAGAGGCACAATGCCTAGTAGAACTATTTGTATTTTGCCAACAACACATTCCTCACGTAGATTTCTTACTCCAGCTCATGTACCAAGTGACTCGAAAAGCTGCTAGTTTTGAGTGGGGCCCAGAACAAGAAAAGGTTCTGTGACACTTCCAGGCTGCTGTGAAGGCTGCTTTGCCCCTGTGCCATATTATCCAGAAGATGAGGCATAATGAATGCTCATTATGTCAGTGGCAGAAACCGACACTGAGTCCCCAAGAAGGCATCATTACCCGAGATGATCAGCTTGTGATCTGGTAGCAGATTGATTACACTGGGCCACTACCATCACGGAAGGGACTGAGCTTTGTGCCTATTGGCATAGACACTTATTCTGGATATGGATTTGCCTCCCTTGCAAGTAAGTGTTCTGCCAAAACCACCATCTGTGGACTCACAGAATGCCTTATCCACCTTATTCTATCATTATTCCTTATCACTGAGTTCCACACAGCATTGCTCCTGACCAAGGAATACATTTTATGGTCAAATAAATGAGGCAAGGGGCTCATGCTCACGAGCCTCACTGGTCTTACCATCTCTCTCAGCGTCCGGAAGCAGCTGGATTGATAGAAAGGTGTGATAGTCCTTTGATGACACAGTTACAGTGGGTGGTCAACAGAAGCAGGTTTGGGGCACGGTCCTTCAAAAGGCTGCATATGCTTTGAGTAAGCATCCATTATGTGGTAATGTGTCTTCCACAGCCAGAATACACGTCCAGAAGTAAAGGGGTGGAAATAGGCATGGGACCTCTCATTATTATCCCTCATGACTCACTAGCAAAATTTTTGCTTCTGGTTTCTACAACCGTGTGCTCTGCTGGCCTAGAAGTCTTAGTGCCAGAGTGGGGAAGCACACCAGTGATTCCACTGGACTGCATGCTAAGATTCCCCCCTGGTCACTTTGATTTCTTCATGCCCCTGAGCAATCATGCTAAAAAGAGAGTTACAGTGTTGGCAGGGGTAACTGACCCAACCTATCATGGGAGTACTTTATTACTCAACAATGGAGGAAAGAATACATGTTGCATGTAGGACACCCTTTGGGCACCTTCTAGTAGAAACAAGAATAACTCAATCCAGGCAGGATGACAAATGGTCTAGAACCTTCAGGAATAAAGGTGTAAGTCACCCCACCAGGAAAAAAACCAAGCCCTACTGAGGTTTTTACTGAAGACCAAGAAAATACTGAATGGATAGTAGAAGAAGGTAGTCCTAAATACTAGCTACAACCCCATGATTGGTTATGGGAAGGAGGATTGGAATTGTAGTAGTTCACTCTTAATATACTTTTAATGTAATATAAGGTTAATAGGCTTAATATTGATTCTCTACTATTGCCAAACCTATGTTATAATGATCCAGTTATTAAATATTAGAAGTAAGCATCCAAAAGCATCCAAAAAAATGTTTTCTATTCTGGGGAAAGAATTAGTGCATGTATCTGGAAACTAAATGTGGTTTAAGGAAATGCTGCCAAGCGGTGATTGTGATAATTGTCAAATTATCAATTTGTGTCAATTTGACTAAGAAATGCCCATTGGATCAACATAGTTCTGGGAGTGGCTAAAAGAATTTATGGAAGACAGAAGTCCCATGCTCAGTGTGAGTGGCAACATCCTGTGAGTGGCTTGTTACCTGAATGTAGTAAAAGGGAAACAAAGAAGGAAGGCTCACCTCTGTTTCTTTGGAGTAGCTCCAGTCTTCACATTTACTTTGGACTTTGTTTCCTGTCTTCCAGCACAGACCCTTCAGCTTCCTGACAGGGACTCACAAGGGACACTGAAGTGAGCTCCAGTATTCAACTGAATCTTCCAGATCTCTAGCACATCGGCAGAACTTTTTCACTCTTCACAGCTGACTGTGGGTGTCAATCTTGTAAATTCTTATATATTTGCTTATCTTGCATTAAATCGGTTTCTCCAGTAAGCAGTGACTCATACTTTTCTTACTTAACTTTCAAACTAAATTCCCTGGAATGATGATAGCAACAGGTGACCAGTGGCAAAATAAGAAAAAATCTAATCTTCTCTTTAGGGATTGCTGTAAGCCTGTTTCATCATGCTTATCTAACAATGTTTGAAAGTTCAGATCAGCATCCATCCATGTAAGAGTCACATAGTGTTCAAAATTTCACAAGGACTTTATACACAGAGGTGAGCTCTCCTTCCAAAAAATCAACATTTGAATATACTAGTTATTGTGA
Organism: Dolichotis patagonum; assembly: GCA_004027295.1. Classification (NCBI taxonomy): domain Eukaryota; kingdom Metazoa; phylum Chordata; class Mammalia; order Rodentia; family Caviidae; genus Dolichotis; species Dolichotis patagonum. The sequence continues at coordinate 4,965 of PVJX010003273.1, read as the reverse complement.
AATTAAAATCTAGACAGGTGGATATTTCCTCCATAAAAGTTATTAATTTATAGAAGTTTTCAATAAGATGCCTTTTATCTATTATTTAAATGGATTCCAATATTTTTGATGAGACTAATTCTTTATGTAGTACACACTATAATGCAGTACATAGGTACTACATTCTGTTTTCAAGCATTGATATCTCCAGACAGTTTTGAATTGTCTGACCCTTCAAAAGACTAAGTCCCATAGGCTTATCACTTGCATGAGGTCCCAGCAATTTGCCCAAGCTAGTATAAATCTGAAGGTCTATTCTATCTCCAGAGCCTGGATGTTTTGATCCCAAAGATTATTTAAAAATATCATCCTTGCTAAACTGTATTTTAGAGGTACATCAGGGACTAATAATAGACTAGGAGAAATTATTTTGAAAGTATCAAAGGACTTAAGACTCAAGCAATTTAAATCCAGGAACAGCAGCATAAAGGGATTGCTAGCAGGGCAGGCAATTAAATGGAGGGGGGGGCAATGGCAGGAGGACAGCATGGCAGAGATGAGCCAGTGCAAGTCAGTTGTAACCATTTATGTAGATGGCCCCAACTCACCAATACAAAGAAATACAGGCAAAGTGGATCAGAAGGTAAGATCTATCAATATGCGGTGTACAAGAAATATATTAACTGAAAAGAAAATTCATGGACTGAAGGTTGGAGGAGAGAGAACTTTGCTCCATGTGGCCAGGCCCCAGAAAAGAGCAAGGGAAGCCTGCTCATCAACCACAGAATGGATAAGAAAGATATGGGAATTTACACAACAGAAAGCTACTCAGCTAAAAAGGATAGTCCTAAGGCTGTTGTAGGTAAATGGATGCAACTTGAGATCATGCCCACGGGTGAAATGAGTTGGACTCAAATGGGTGAACATAGTGTTTTCTCTCTAGTATAAAAAAACTGAAGGAGTTAGTGGGATCCAAAATGTACAACAGATATTGTGAAAACAAAAATGGAGGAAATGTCTAAAAAAGGAAAGTGGTAACCAATTATCTTGTTTTGAATTGCTATGCAATTTCATTGTTTTGTTTTGTTTGGCTTTATTCTCTCTTATTTTGTTTGATTCTATTATGTCTGATGGTATGAGCAACTATTTTGAAGATAAGATATATTATGATAGCCATTGTTGATTTCCTATTATCTTGTTTTGAAGTCCTGTGTCACTTTCATTGTTTTGTTTTCATTCTGTTCTGTTTCATTAGATTTTGTTATGCCTGAAGGTATGTGCAGCTATTTTGAAGATAACAAGAGGCATTATGGTAACCATTTCTGACTTCCTGTTATCTTATTTTGAAGTCCTCTATCAGTTTCACTATTTCATTTTGATTTGCTTTCTCTCTTTCATCTTGTTTGGCTTTATTCTCTTTGAAATAAAAAATATTTTTAAAAAACACTGAATTTGACAGTGATTTCTTGGATATGAATCCAAAGGCAGAGACAGCAAAAGAAAAACAAGATAATTTTGACTTCATGGAAAATTTAAAATTTTGTACATCACAACAATATCAACAGGAATTCAGGCAGAGATGGCAGAATGGCAAGCAGCAGAGAAAGAGCCTCTCAGAGAGTTGCCATTCAGATGCTGGAATATAGCAACGTGAGGAAGACAAGGAAGGAAGTGGGTCCCTTGAACCCAGGAAGAATCTGGAGCATGAATTGAAGCCCACAGATAGAGTGGAGACACACTTTGACAAAGAAGAAGGTAGCCAGTAGCACCTTCTCCTGAGGCAGGACTCTGTGTGAGAGGAGCTAATCAAACCTGTGAACACGCAGTGAAACCTGGCAGTGCTAGAGACCTCCACAGAGATGCAGCAGTGGAGGTGAGCAGCAGATATGAAGGACTGCACTGGCTGGCAGTGATTATTTAGGGCTCACTGCTACCATGGGAGAGAACAATTGGCCTGGAACCATCCTGGAGATGGGCCTGGAACCATCCTGGAGATGGGCCTGCAACCATCCTGGAGATGGGCCTGGAACCATCCTGGAGATGGGCCTGCAACCATCCTGGAGATGGGCCTGGAACCATCCTGGAGATAGACTAGAACTCAGAGCTGCTGCCACCTCCATCCAATGGCTCTCAGCTGGGCTCAGATCCACAAAAGGTGTTCGGATGGCAGTGAAGCACATGCGTCTGGTCTCAGCCAGAAAGTTCAGGCTCACTGAGATTATCCACTACTCCACCGGAAAGCTACTGCAGGCTTGCTGGGATATATCAGTATGGACCAAGACTGTCTCCACAGATTTCCAATGACAGCAGGGACAAACCTGGAAGTGGACTTTTTTCTCCTCTTTCTTGTTTGTTGTTGGGTGATGGTAGTAGTTTTATTTTTGGTTTTTGGTTTTTGTTTTCATTTTTCTTCATTATTTGATCTTGTTTTTATATGAGTGTGAATGTAGTTTCTGGCATCTTTGTGGTTGTGTTTCTGTTCTGTTCTCTTTAACTCTTCCTTCTCTTTCCCTCCAGTCTTACGCACCAGTTTCCAAAGTAAGCATGATCCCACTTTGTCTTTCAACCTTACTTCTAATCTCTTCCTCTTCTTCTACTTCTCTATTTTCTTCTTAACCCATTTTAAATTTTAACCCCTGAGGGAAAAATTGACGTATTAAGAACTTGTATACTGCATACAAATTTCTGGTTTGTTTTAGATTTTGTAACATAACCACAAATCTAGCTCATATGGTTTAAAGTGGCAAATTAATCGTTAGCTCAGTTTGTCATTTTCTAAGCTGTGTTTGTTGCTATTGGTACCATTATAGCCAAAAGTGACATAATTTTTCAAAACAGCTGTTTATGTCTGAAGTTTCCAAAGGGCCACAGAAAATACTACGACACAGTGCCAAAGAACCAAGGACTGGGCCAAATAAGCAGCAACCTCTCATCTTCAAAAATTGAAAAAGTAAGATCTTCCAACAGACTCAAAACCCAAAAATCAGCTACACCTGGAATATATCTTAGAGAAGTAATCATTGTCCAAGGGTCTTAAATGCTATTAATAAAGTAATCCACCATGGGCAATTTACAAGCCTCATCCCAGGAATTAAACTAAAATAAGGCTGGAGATATAGCTCAGCAGCACAGTGCCTACCAGGCAAGTGCAAGATCATGAGTTTGATTACCAGTACTAGAAAATAAAAACACTAAAAAAAGAAAAAAATGAGAAAACACTTAAAAAATATGCAAATCCAGCCATCCAGTTCACTAAAGGCAAACTCAGAGGTCAATGAGGTGGGACAATCTGAAAGCCTCCTACCTAGCCACTTTGAAGTGGTAACAAAGGAATTGAATGAGATTCTAGAAAAAATCAAACCAGAAGTAATTTCTCAGATAACTGCAGAGATGGTGTCCAAAATAAAGACCATGCTTATTGATGGTAGAGCAGACACAGACCAAAAAACAAACAAACAAGAAAAAAGCATGAACTTAAGAAAATTATGGAAGGCATGAATGTTCACTATAGGAAAGAAATGGAATCCACAGGCAGATTCAAACAAGTATCAGGTAGAATAAAAACCCCATTGAAAATTGCTTCTCGGCCTTTTGGCTAAGATCAAGTGTAGTAAAAATTCCATTGAAAGTATTCATAGCAGACTAAGCCAATGTGAGTACAGGACGTCAGATAAAGAAGACAGGCATGCAGTTAGCACTCGTGAAAAGAAAGATTTCTCAAAAATGGCACGGGACCATGACAAATCAATCCAGTAGCTGTTAGGTAAGACAAAGAATAACTTAAGATTGACTGCAGTCAATGAAAAAGCAGGAGATACTACAAATGATATAAAATCTATTCACAGATGTAATGGCAGAAAACTCCCTGGAAGAGAAAAATAATTTGACATAGATAATTGAGGTGTATAGAACTCCAAATAGCCATAATAAAAAAATTTATAGAGAGACACATCATACTCAAGATTCCAGAAATTATGCACAAGAGCAAAATATTAAAAGCTATTAGGGCAAAGAAACAAATCACTCATAAAGGAAAGCCCATCAGAATCACAGCTTACTTTTCAGCACAAACTCTCATGTCAAGGAGAGCTTGAAGTATTTCAAGTTCTAAATGAAAACAACCTTCAATCCAGATTGATATACCATAAAAAAGTATCTTTCAAAAATGATAGAGAAATAAGATATTTCTATGACAAAGAAAATCTGAAGATATTTATAACCACCAAACCAGCACTCTAAAACATTTTTAAGGACATTTCAGAAAGAGATAACAAGGGCTACAACTTTATGAACCCCAATGGAAGGAATTCACCTGACAAAGCAAACAATTAAGAGGCAGGGAAAAAAAGAAGAGCCAACAACAGGAAAATAATATGACAAGGATAAGTCATTACATATCAGCTATAACCATCAATGTTAATGGTCTTAGTTCCCAATCAAAAGACACAGACTGTCCAATAGACCAAAAGGCAAGATCCAATAATATGTTGTATGCAAGAAACACATTTAATTAAAAAATAAATCCATAGACTGAAACTCAAAGGATGAAACTCCTCCACGTGACAGGAACAAAGTAAAAAACAGGGGTAATTATTCTACTTGTAGACAAAGTGAACTTCAAGCAAAGACTGATGAACAGAGATCACAATGGTCACTACATCCCTGTAAAGGGAGCAATCCAAGGGGAAGACATAACAATAATAAACAAACATGCAACACACACAGCAACCAAGTATATTAAACAAAAATGGGCATGAAAAATCAATTAAGCCTTAATACAATTCTATTGTAGGCTATCAATACCCTAAAGTCACAAAAAAATACAGATCAACTAGATAAAAACTCAAAATATTATAACTGAACTAAACTTTGAACAAATGGACTTAGTAGATGTCTAGAGAGTGTTCCATGCCACAAAATCAGAATAAACATTCTTAGCTGCACACAGTATGTTCTTCAAAATAGACAATGTACTAACTCATAGGA
>PVJX010003272.1:0-110281 GCA_004027295.1 Dolichotis patagonum | reverse complement strand
AAAAAAAAAAATTAGGTTACACATAAGAAGGAACTCGACAAAACACAGCCCTTCTCTGGAAAAGTGGCATTATTTTCCACAGGACAGGACGGACCACATCCCCTGTGCAGCTGTACCGCCTGAGGTGTCAAGTCCCTGGGCGACCACTGGGGTTGGAAGAGCAGAGGAGCCACGCATGGGGTCCCCAACTGGAGGCTTCCAGTGGAGAAGCCACAGCTCCCCCTGCCTGGAAGCAGCTCCACAGAGAGGCAGGTGATGGGTGTATCGAGGAAATGCCCGTGCCATGGGTCAATTGGAAGGAATGCATGATGGCCCTTAAGAGCAGACTGTTCAGGGGAAAAGGAAGTGGCCCAGGCATCTACACTTAACTGGGAAGTGGACTCTTGTCATGGCCTCCTCCTCTGTCCTATTAGTCACCTCTTTTCCTCAATGTGTTTATTTATGGATGGTTATGGCAGAGGGACTCCCGCAGAAATCAATGAATCACCAGAAGAATAATCCAGAAATCTGTGGAGAGGCACAGCCTTACCTAATGTGCTACTTGGTCCTGACGGCTTTGCTCTTGTTACAGAAGCCCCTACAAGGCCTCTTGAGGATATAAACAGTGCCACTTGCAAAGACCCCTTTGGCCATCTGAGTGAGCCAGGTGTGAGGAGAAATCAGCAAATAAAAGAGACAGCGAGGCAGAAGTGTGCATATCAGCTGACAAAGGGCAAGAGGAAATCCTGGAAGAAAGATTTTGTGAGGGAATTTTATCTCATCTTAGTTCATGTTCAGGGCCTAAGGCTCTGCACTGGCCAGGAAGCTGAAGTCAGCAGTTCCCGCGTCTGGTGCCTCCCAGAGAATGGAGGAAGGGGTGGGGATGGGGGTGAGAGGGATGGGGGTGAGGGCGGGGTAGCGGCCCAGGTCATTTGATGATTCCTGGCTTGAACCCAGGAGGGCTTCCCTTCGGGTATTGTCCTGAAGAAAGCTCCAGGCAGCCTTAGCTGATGCTTCACTTGTCACTTCTGAAAGGTGAATCAGTTAATGCTCACAGCGGCTGGCTCTGGGCTGCTGTTCAGACTCACACGCACCTTCTAATTATAAGAAACCAGTTCCTGGGCTTCTCTGGGCAAAAGCTGAGAGGACACCAACAATGTTTTTGCTGGTCCTGCAACACCTAAATAACTTTCCATCTGTGAGAGCCTCCAAGTAAAAGGGCAATGGCTGTGAGTCAGCGCAGATGCACTAGGCTCGCCTCCCTCCACCTGCACCCTGAGCTGATCCACTTTCCATTTCCGTATCAAGGGACAAGAGAGAATCAGCCACAGGGAACAAGATGTGACCCGAGAGACTGGACAGCTGGCTGACGACTTGACCCTACTTCCGGCAGCCGAGGCACCTTCCACAAAACCACATGACCCAGCTCGGGCCCTATTTCTCACTTATAACAGACGCGACAACAACAATGCAAAGAGCAGGGAAAGACTGAACACAGCCCTTGCTCCCGGTGGGTTTCAAGGTATAGAGGAAGCCGTGCTAAGAATGTAAAACAGGTATTTCTCAGGTTTTGAGATTAAAATTTAAACTATGAAGAAAGTCACTTATGCAACTTTTGAAGTGCTACAGAATAAATCAGGATGATTCCATGCAGACCAGCTTCAAGATTTGGTTCTAAAAATGATTTCCACATGTATCCAGAGGCACATTTGGGCAGCCCTGGAGCGATGGCTGAGGCGAGCACCCCAGTGACTGAGCATATTAGCATCAAAGGGCCGTCCTTGTCTAAATCATTCCAGGTGAATCCTCGGCACAACCTGAGTAATGACCATGAGTTACACTCACCATGAGTGGCAGCACCGTGTCTTGCTCCTGATCTTTCCAGAATGATGTGAGAGAGACATATCAGAAGCGTGAAGTTACCGGGATCTCTAGCAAAATACCCAGAAATCTTCAACCAAAGCATAGCACTCCTGACCTGACGGAACATTTCTAGACTCACCAGAGGACAAACAAGCACTTTTTTAAAAAGTACTCTATGTCTGTCTTCTGACTGGGGTGTAAGCTAATGAGTAATATGATCTGATTCATGGTGATAATTAACATGATTTCTCATGGCATTCTGGGGCCGCTGGCTAAGTACTCTTGTGTCTTCCAGTTGATACCCATGGACTAGACACCCGTTATCACTAAAAGAGCTTGCACATATTACAGGAGATCTGATTAAAATACAGAGCCTATGTAAAGAAGAAGATGGAGATCAAGAGGTAGCCTTCTTTCTTTCATCACCCTTCACCATATGAAAATTCCCTATCTTAACATAGTTCCCAACAATGAGCTCTAGGTGCTGCAGAAAACTGTGTGAGGGTCCTGTTTCAGGCATTAAACACCTCTACATTACTCATGAATGCATATTTCCGCAACACTTTCATGTGTTACCAAAATCATTCTTCTTGTTCCACATCATGTCAAGGGCATGGAAAATAAATCACTGGTCTTGTTCCTAAAATATGGTGGCTTCTGTTTTGTTTTGTTAAAAAACAAATAGTACTTACATGTTCTTTTGAGAGCCACTCAAAGGCCAGCTAGGGTTGCAGTCATTATCCCCACACCCTGGGCCACACAGCAGGGAGGGGCAGACGTTTCTCCAGGAGCCAGGACTTGTGAAGCCCTGGCACGGAGGCCCTCACCAGACTGGCTCAGGTTGGTCCTCGGCAGCTATGAAGCTGTCGGCCCGGGCAGTGCTCCCAAATCTGGGCGGCTGCTCACTGCAGACATGTTCAGTTTTGAGCTCTGGGGAAAAAAATACTCCACCTGCAATGTTGAGTTAGGCAGAGAGCAGATGCCCAAAAGAAAAAAGCCCATTGCACATCAGGTACTTTGGAACCTTCTGACATTACTGAAATATTGCAGTGTTTTTCTATGAAGTTTAAACAGAGATACTTCGAATCCTTTTCATCAAAATCTCTCATTATCCCCCATCCTGGACCTTGACAGCCAGACTTGAGATGATCCAATAGGCAATCGATCAGATTCTCCTCTAAAGGTCATACTGGGGAGATATAAATGCCAGACAAACCACACGGTGCTCTATGGAAAACACGCATTTCATTTACCTTCCCTTTTAGCATCATGCAGCCTTTTATGGAGACACAAGGAAGGTCTTGGAAATGCCCATGTGATGTTTGGCATGATGCTTGTGATCATTCTCTGAGGTTTTCTCCAAGGAGGGATCTACTCAAAAGGAAGGACAAAATAACTGTGACCTCCCTAGTCGCAAGACTAAGCCAAAAATGCTCCACAGCCCGCGTGGGTGTTCTCTAATGGAAGAAAACAGTCCTGCTCTGAGACGGCTGCCATGCCAGTCTCAGGACTAGTTCTTGCCCATGGACTAGACACCCGTTCTTGCCACAACAGTGTCCACTTAGGTAGTCATGAGCTGAGCAAAGCTGAATGTATGGCAACTGCGGTTATTAGAAGGGTGTCCGGCACTAAAATAGCATAGCTTAGCAAACAGGGACACACGAGGTGATGGAGGGCCGGGGGAGAGGACAGATGAGAAATCAATGTCAAAAAAGGTCACGTTATAAGCTTCAAGGGGTGCTACCGTCATTGATTATAACATCATGGAACAACACCGGCCCTGCGAGAGAGCTGAAAGTACACTTCCAGGCTGAATTTGCGGAACTCACGGTGGCCCCGGGCAATGGCACACATCCCTGAAGCCCCATCTGGAGGCGCCATCAAGGTGGGCCTGGCAGAGGTAAGATCCCCCCTTCCTGGTTCAAGGGAAGAGGTCTGATCTGGAAGGCTTTGGAATGGCTGCATCTCGCATTTTGTAGACATTGCTCTTCCTGGCTGGGAGCCAGATGCTGCCTGCGACCCCTGGCTTGTTACCTGCTTTGCTCCCTGCAGCGTCACCCTGCCTCACACCCAGGCCGCTCTGAGCAGGCCACCTTGGCCTCCCTGGAGCTCTGAACACACTCAAAATCCTTCCACTCTCCAAACGCAAACATACTCTTTTCCCCACACTTGGCCTTCATGTGCTTCACTTCCGGCTCCACAGCCCTCTCAGATCTGACCTGGGAAACCAGTTCTGATTCTTCTTTGGGCCATTTCCTCACTGTAGTAGAAGCAGAGCTCCAAGCCTGCACACAGTAACACATCTGATTAGCCATCCTCACTGTCACAGGGGCGTGTGGCTGAACTCTGGCCACCAGGATGTGGGTGGAAATGATTATGACATCATTAGTCCCTCTCTCAGAAGTCTCCCTGGCCTCCCCCACAATGTCTCACTCTGAGGCCCTCAACGACAGCCCAAGTCCCTACACACCTGCCTATGTGGTCACCAGCCCTGCCCAGTCGGGTGTGACAACACCTAAGGACATCATTGTGTGTAGCCTGTCCACTTGGACTAATGCTTTCAACCAGATACAGTTAATTACATGTTATCTTTGGTTATTGTGGTTATTTTTGTGCCACCATATATTTATTTTAGGAAGATGTCTGGGTATAAACAGAAACTCATTTATCAAAGGAAAGAAGGGGAATTTATAACAACATGAAACCAAAAAAATCTACATATTTTTCCTTTTTCTGGCCCGACAAGTGGAGCAGTCTAGGACGCAGCGTCTCGGAGACTGTGCTCTTGGGGTCCAGGAGAAAGCCCTCCTGCAGGCGCAGGTTGCTTCCTATTCCTGGGGTCTCGTGGTTCTGACCGTGCCATACATCATGTAGGACACTGCCTATGGGGTCCTGGTGGTAGATAATTCTGAGAGACTGGCAGCAATAGCGGCCTACTTCTTCCATCCCTTGACTGGCTCCACAGTATGATTATGTTTACAGTGAATGCTTAAATTTAAAAAATAATTACAGTAAAAGATTCACTGCTATTGATCCTCAAGATCCACCCCTCGTTCCATGCTTTGAACACACTGAGCCCATCATTCTTGTCACTTCCCGAAGCAGTTCTGGAAGTGCTCTTTCATGAGTGTCTTTAGCTGCATTGTTGTGGCTGATGTGATGTCCTGAATTCATTCAACATGTTCTCCTTTCATGGTCATTTTGGATTTGGGGAAGAACCAGAAGATGTGCAGCACCAGACTCCTAAGGTGGATGAGGACACGTCGTGACGATGATGTAGCCTCCCTTCCCATGGGCTGGCACTCAGCAGCAGCCTTCGTCTCATTTCTGATCATGCCTTTCAAAGACACTCATGAGAGAGGACTTCCAGAACAGCTTCAGAAAGCGGGAAGAGGTCAGATCAGAGAGGGCAGAACAGCGGGCAAGTGCATCTGAGGTGAGAAGAGTCTTGAGGGGAATTTATGACAATGTATCTTTGACTGTAATGATTTTTTAATGTAAACATTCACAGATAGTTTGATCACCCCTTGCATAAGTTAACAACTAGATAACAAAACTCAGTATCCATAGATAACATTCAAAAAACAGCTCGGAAACAGAGCACTGCTTTAAGTGCCCCAAAACAAGCTAATGGAGCAAACCACTGACAGCCAGAGAGCTTGAGTGGGATCTGCACGTGGAGGGCCAGGGGCGAGACACAGGGGAGACAGGCAGAGTCTAGGGACCTCAGGACTAGAGAGAGTTGACAGCCAGCAGCATTCGACGGAGGCCCAAGGGCTAAGCACAGACAGGGCTCCCACAGGGAAGGTCTTATTCTCTTTCACACTAGCGTGTGAGGGCAGGCGGCAGTCAGTGCCCAGGAGCCCACGGCCACCAGCACCCTTCCCACTGTGAGCTCAGGCCTGCTGGGGGGGGTTCAGTTTAAGCCACATGGAACCCCAAATTATGAGAAGAAGAGAAGGTCTAGACCAAAGCAGGGAAGGGAAATGGCCAGGGAATCCTGGAAGGAAACATACTTATCTACCAGGTTCTGGAACCCTGCACATGCACAGAGCGCGATATGAAAGAGAAAAACAGAGACAGAGACAGAGACAGAGACAGAGAGAAAGAAAAAAGGGAGAGAGAAATCCGGTAAAGTAAGATTTCCTCTACCACGTCTTGGTTCAAGGTGTCAGGAAAATTAATCTCACATAAAAATGAACCATAGAAAAGCGTCAAGATCAAGGTCAAATGCCAGACAAAGTTGCTATGGTTACAACCTAGAGGAAGAGGCACAGCAGCACCCCTAGAGGCAACACAAGCCCAGCGGAAAGTTGTTCCCACAAAACAAGACTGGAGCCCATCACTTCAAAAGAAATGATTCAATATGTAAAAGGACACGGTCATAGATTACAAAGGTTTGTCAGTGCAGTGACAGTCATTTTAAAGTAACTAACAATAACAGAAAAATCCATTCAGAAACGTCAACTTAAAAGTCAATAGAACAGACAATCTCTTAAGTGCACAAAGGAAGAAAATTAAAACATTAAGAAGAAAGGAAGAGAAGAAAAGGATTTAAGAAAAAGGGACAAACAGTGAAGACACAAAGAAAATTGAACACGTGGCTAACAGGAACTTCTGAAGAAGAAGGAAAAAAAAACCCAAACAAGGAACAGAGCAATCACTAAACTAGAATTCAAGAAAATTTTCTGATGTACAAAGAAATTCTGAAATGACATGTTGAAAAATTACACCATGACCTGAGATTACTGACCCCAAAAGACCAACAGTAAGACATAGCCTAGTAAGATCCTGGCTTCCAGACAAGAAAAATGCATGGCTTGTAACAGAAGAAAGTTAAATTATCAGACTTTCTAAAGCAAATGTTTTCAGCTAGAAAGCGATAGCATAGTCTGTTCTACAGATAGAGGAAAGAAAAAGATTTTGTATCCAGCAAAACTGCCTTGCAAGGGAGAGAGCTCAAACTAACTGTTCCTGGTATAGGTGAGAACTGCTGCTATTATTCTGAGGTCTTTCCAAAAAGTATAATTGAGATGAACAAAATGCTCTGCAGACTGTCCTCATAAGGACTAGGGGCAAATACTAGATTAATGAAGACTGTAGATTTCAGAAGAAAAGGGGCTAAGAGAGTGAAGTATCTAATGTCAGGCGATGTGCTCTGATAGAATATGGACTGCATAATTATTTTTAAAGAGAAAATGTAAGAGAGGGCATATGTTTTTTAAAAGCACTAAGATTTCCAATAAATAGTATTAGTATTAGGGTTATTCTCATAAGACTATTTTGCATATGTGATAAAATAAATGAGTAATATTGAGATAGTCTATTTTCCCCTGTATCCTTGAGGGTCAAGATCCTTGAAGAAGGAAAAAGACACAAACACAATGCATAAGAAATTAAATAAAACTGTAGCTGCAAGTGTTAACTGAGCTATCAGTGTGGATGGAAAAGCTCCTTTATTTCATGTATATGTTCCCAATCTTGTTATCTACAAAAAACTAAGAGACAACGGCCAGTCCTGCCCTCCCTGACTGTAGTCTTCAAGTCACATTTCTCACCTAAAGAAATCCGAGCCATCTGAAGCGATGGCTGATGCCAGGCCTGGGTCAGAAAGTGAGTAAGGTCAGAGACACCAGGGACATCTCGGATCACCAGATAGCCAGGAAGTCAGCGGGGGCTTCACACTGGTGAGAAAAGGACTCGGAGTCACTCACCGTGGTTCCCGCTGGCTACCGTGGGACAAGCTGGGCTTGACACTGCAACCTTTTGCAGCCTTGCCAAGCACCAAGGAGAGTCTGTCCGTCCGGGGAATTAAACAAACCCAAGTCAGACCCAGCCCCGGCTGCCCAGGGCCAGCCTGCAGGAAATGCAACACACAGGGACACTGGCCACTCTGGCCTAAGTGCCCTCCCCTAACTCGGGCTCAGAGAAGCCCTGCAGGTCAGCGGCCTGGCTCTGCAGCACAGAGGGTGACAAACAGACGGGAGGAGGGAGGAATCTACGGGTGGAAAGACAGTTTCATTTTCAAGGGGGCAAGGCATGATGTTTGAGAATGCAGAGCAGACGATAAGCATATTTTTAAAGCTGTAAGCAAGTGAGCCCTACAATAGGATAATGGTTATTTACGTGGGTACGAAGAGCTGACGTTGGGCAGGGAAGTGAAGGAGGTTTAGAAACGCCAGAATTCTGCCTCATCCCGGCTGGCTCATAACAAGTACAGTATTTAAAACAGTGCAATAAACACGCGATACACCAGGCCATGCATTTGACTCATATAATTTTCTTTATGTTGTATTTATAATTTAAGACTCTTAAAAAAAAACACTGAGTTCCTCACTGCCATCCAGTCTCCAGCTGAGAGCTCAAAACAAAGCCCACAGATGAAGTGGAGAAGATTGCTAGCAAATGCCAATTGGAGTGGTATCCAAAAGGCTGGCAAATGTCCTTGCAAAGTTATATTTAATTTGGAAGATAATGTGGATTCACTTAGAGGATTTTATGAGTCCAGTGATTTTTTCCCTCTTTCCTCTGAACTTCTTTATGCCTTCACCATTCACTCAATTCTCACATGTGTATAATTAAGCTAAGAGAACTAAGGAGAGAGGACACCGGCTAAACCCTGGCTGGAGCTCTGCACCGGAAGCAGATGGGGAGTGAGGGGCCCTTTCCATGGAAGAAGCCCCCAACCCTGTGTGTTAGGGTTCAGTAGGAATTCGCTTGCTGCACTATGTTTACTAATTAAGTTTATCTCCTCAAGCCTCTAAATTACCCCATTTCTCAGGGAATATGCTGGGGCCCAAGGGGAAAGTGTACTTTGAGTGATAAAGTCAAACAGCTAGAACGAAGTGACAGGCATCTTCCTGCACCTTGACAAAGACAGTCCTTTGACACTCGTATATTATACCTGCTATTCGGTTTCAAGATATATCTCACTTTCATGCATGGACTCTTAAAGTTTAGTATACCGAATACTCTTAGTAACCATAAAGAACAATCATAAGGGATCTATAGGGTTTGTTCTTTTTTTCCTCAAAAGGTCTTAAGTCCTTCCATTCCAAATTATCCATCCACTGAGATTTTCAAGAGTTAATAATGTGTAAAATGCCCCTTGCTCAAGACAAAGGCAAAAAAGAAGCTTTTAAGATTGCCAGTGTCACAGTTAGGGTAAAATAGCCTGCCAATCACCAGAGCTTAATTCAACCCCAGGTTGTAAAAGTCATGCCTCTCAGTCCTTTCAGAAAACAAAAATAAATAACCAAATCTCAATCCCTCCAGAAAACTGGAGCTAAGAGGAATCCAAGTAGCTAAGTGCATGTGAACGAGCACCAGCAGAACCGCCTGGGGACAAAACCTCTCCAGACCCGCTGCTGCTGGGACCATCCGGTTCCTTCCAAACTGCAGGCAAGAAGGGCTGGCCCCACCCTCACGTAGTGAATAGTATGTGAGTAATAGAGAGACAGTTACACTGGACTCCAGGAGAGGTGAGTCCAAATCTGCAGAGATTTTATTAAAAATAGGGAAAGGTCAGTCCTCTTCGCCCAAAGGAATGTCCAGGGCTTGTAGGAATTATTACTCCAAGATAGTTTCTTTATTAAATTCACCGTGCAGAAATAGAAAAACAAGGGAGGGGCGGGCCAGACCAGAAGGCAAAAGTCTTCCTTTTGTCTCACCCCGGCCACGGTCTAAATTTAAGGCAGGATAGATACAAGGAGACTGCCCGCCTGCAGCTTGGCTGCTTTCTAAAGCCCAGCATTTTCTAAGACACTGAGAATTACGCACTTAAATAATCCACTCAGGATCCATGCGTCGCGTTTGCTTTTTCCCCCAAGTAAAATAAATGAGGTGAACAGAGAGTCACACAGCAGCTACGACATCTGCCGGAAACCTCCCTGCCCACCAAGGGCACAAAGTAGCCACGGGCTTGTCACCTCTATTTGGTCCTAGTGGAGATCAAGTGCTAGTTACTGAATCGGAGTGAATTTATAGATGGAGGGTGGCCCAGCACTGCCTTGTTTAGCGAGCATTTTTCAACATGGGCAGTCACGGAGAAATCTCGAACCAAAGTGAAGTGCCAACTTCAGATGGATCCCTGAACCACCCCTGGCGTGCAAATTAATTCTATTTGTATTAATATTTGGAATGTCACACAAGTCGCCGCAGCCGGTTTGGCGTGATGCTCCTCTGACTCTCCGCAGCACTTTTATCACAGAAATGACCATGTTTTGAAGTCGAGGGCAAACTGACTGCATGGGAGACTGCAGGGGAATATGAAAAGCTGGAGATTTCTCCCCTGCTTTCCGCTTACAAAAGGTCCCAGTTTTGCAAGAGCGGGCCACGTGTTAGTGTCAAAGAACAAGGCACCATGTTCATTGTTGGGGCTGCTGAGGGCGCTGGGTGATCCCGTCTCTTGACATTTCAAATCATCTCACTGCCTGAGAGGTCCATGGAATCACCTGCTCTAAATGGGCCCGGGTACTCAGGTGCAGGAACACACAAGCCTCCTTTCAAGGAGGTAAAACAGGGAGGCAGCACTTGGCAGAGAAAACCTGTCCTGGAGACTAACAGGGCAGGCAAATGTTGGGGGGGGGGCTCCCTTTGGAAGGGTTGTGCCACCCGTGCCACTGTTTCTGTGGAAACCGGAACCAGGCTGGTTTGGATCAGCAAAACCAGGTAGACAAAAAGCTCCCTCCAGTCTACGGTTTCCAACATCTCTTAACATCAAACACTTTTATGGTTTCGAAATGAAAACATCACCTGGGTGGGTGGTAATTCTTCCCCTTGCAAGCTGCTGGTGGAGACGTCAATAACACTACCATGGCTACGGAAGGAGGAGGAGAAGGACACGGTTCACGCTACCCGGTCAACCCTTAAATAACCAGAGAGGAGCTGCGCTGTCCCCACGTGAGCAGCTATTTCTTCCTGGGCTGAGCCCTGTGCAGTGCGGGGAGAACATCTGGGCTGGGCTTCGGGGTTTGGGGATATTGTTACCCCTCCTCCCCTCCTCCCTCTCTAATGGGTTCTAGAAAAAGGAGATTGCCACTTCAGCAGACAGGGAAAAGAGGGTTGTATGCTTTACACAGTTATTTTTATATTTAACCCAAGAGCAAGAGAGGACTAAGCAACCCAGCTGACTCTAAAAAGCATTTTAGGAAGTTGGCAACTGAACAAGCCACCTCCTGCTATCTACTCCTGCGCGGTAACGTATCCGGGGTATATATATGTTCCTCAAAGATATCAATAGCACAGATAATTAAGTTAGCGCAGCAAACCCGCTCCATGCTTTGAAGTGTGGATACAGTTGGTGCCGTAACCTTTCCCTCACCTGATAGGCTAAGCCCGCAATCTCCTCACACATGTCAACAATCCTGTGACCTTTAGTCTGTCCTCATTATCACATCTCTTTGGTTACCCAACCTTGTGGGGCCCACTATAAAATGCTCCTTATAAACTGAGGTGGGAGTGACCGGGCCCATGCATGATCTGCACCAGACAGGAAGAACTTTCCAGAGAAGGAGCTCGCAGCCTCCGGATTCAGCTCCCCTGAGCAAGAGGGGAGCGAAGAAAGTATCAGCTGTCTGTGCGGGTGTTTCCGAAAACATCCTCCAGAGCTCCAGGGCCGAGGAACAGAATCTGCAGAGTACTGCACCCTCAATCGCTGCTCTGCAGAAAGGGCAGGGCTGAGTCAAGTTTCCCAGGCCTGAGGCAGTAGGTCCACCTGTCCCCAGACCACCACAGACTTCATCCTCATGGTGCACCGATCCCACAGATGGGCAACCTGACCGATCCTACAGCCAAGGAAACCCAGCAACGGGCAATCACCTGGGCCAAGTTCACAAGCTGATGCACAGCATGACTAGGCACAGAATCAGGGTCTCTTCCGGCCTAAGAGACCCTCATGGGGAGAAGCCACCACGGAGCTAAGAGCCTGCCTGTTGGGGGAGTGACTCCCCTGCTTTCCATCATAGCAGACAAGACAGAGCGAGGCCAGGAGACTGAACAAGGATGGTGCTAATGTGGACTAAAGCACAGGAGGCCCCTGACCAAGGCATGGACAGGCCTTACGCATTTTTATTGCAGCTCGGTGCATTTGCCAGACTCTGTAAAGATGCCTCCAACCCCAACATATCTGTACCGAATTCTACTCTGAATCTTCGCTGGGAAGAGGAAGAGACCGAAAGGGAGAGGACAGCATGACGGCATCACACCCCCACTGCTCCTCAAGCAAACGAGGCCTAGAAAGCCAGTTGGCCCCAACTCAAGTGCTGGGCTTGGGACCCTTCTCCTCCTCAACCAGAAGCCCTTTTATATATTAAGAGAAAAGCAGAGGTGTTTCACAGCTTCCGAGAAGATAAATAGCCTAGGATATCCATTAGTGCCCCATAAATCCTGCCGCTCAGAATGCTGATATATTTCTAGTGATTTGTGATGTTATCCTTTCCAGTTTTTTGATGGCAGCTTAGGTTCAATACAAAAGACCAGTATGGCAAAGGTAGAATGCATAGCTGAAATGAATCTGATTCCCCAGATCCCAAATTCTCAGTAGGGGTGGAAACAGCAGAAGGAGCTAACTTTTCAATTCCCACAGACATCCTCTCTGGGGCTCTGACATGGTGTTCTCAGGGAAAATTCCAGAGTTACATGCATTTTGGAAAATCTCTCCTGAGGCTTGCTTATGAGAATTTTACCTATTTTTCTTTCAAAGATGAGGCTACCATGGGTCAAAACTACCCGGAAGATGCTGTTTTAAAAAGGAACCCTCCTCTCCCCTCTGTGGATTCAGAGTGAGTCCAAGCAGATGGCGGTGGCCACAGGCGGGGACAGTGACGTGGTATTATGGGCGGTCTGCTATGGATACTTACTCCCTGTCATGTACACAAAACACAGAGACCAGTTCAGGCCAGAGTGGCCGTGGAGAGGAACAGCCCAGCAGGCGCGGGGCCAGGCAGGTGGTTACACAATCGTTTCTCTTTTCTTCCTCCCTGTAGAAGCAAATATAAACCTGCTTTACAAGGGCAATCCTACTTTCCCAGAGAAGCACTTTGCAATAATGGCGCCACAGAATAAACCCTGGAGCAGCCAAGGCCATTTAGAGAAATAAAGCCCCGCTTCCACATAACCTGAGGCTGGTGCCCTGGCGTTTATACTTCCTCCCCAGGCCTGGCCGCGTCTGCATGGGCTCCGGGACCAAAGGCGCATTCTGGACCTGCCATGGAAGCTGCTTGGAGGTTTCTCGGCACTGAGATATGGACAGACGCTTTGCAGTGTCTGGCAATTTCAGTAATCTGTCTTCAAGCCCCAGCTGAGGCTGCTGTACTGATGGCCCTCGTTACAGGTGGCTTGATTAGCCACAATGCACATGCTACATTTCCAATGTTTTTATAGCAAATGTGTGGCTTGTGTGTAGGCTCCTAGTCACGTCTATGTCCCGTGGGGAAAAGATCAACCATGAAGCCCTTTAAATGTCTGAAAGCAGTTAAGCTGCTTGCTTTCTCCCTTATCTTCTTGACTTTCAAATGGCAGGCAGGGCTTCTGCACCTTGACCTGGGGAAGGTCTGGTGGGGGACAGTTCCTGGCAGGGTGTTAGTGAGGATTTCCTGTGCACGGTCTGATGCATAGCAGCAGCCTGGGCTCTGCTCCCTGGTCGCCAGTACCACCCTCTTCCCAATCAGCACACTCCCAAGTGGGTCTGGATGTTGCCTGGTGTTCGCTGAGAACTACTGGCCCGAACAAGTAAGTGAACTACAGACATACGTTCCGAAAATGTGTCTCCAGTATAAGACTGCACACTCCTTCCCGGCATTTCCTTCCACCCCAAACAGCGTCTTGTCTGCAGTAAAGCAAAACGTGACCTCCTGCCTGGCTGGGGCAAGGTGAGGCTCGACACTAAGGAGCCACGGGGAGCAAAACGGTCCAAACTTCTTCATATATGCAAACTCAACATTTAATTTTCTGCAAGATTACCCACAATAATTACAAAGTTTCTGTAATACAGCCTTAAAAGCTTGGAATTATGCGATCCATAAGAATTGATCCTTTATCTTTTACCTTTGCTGGGTGCTACGTCTGTGTGAGACAGCAAGTGAACGGAGGCAATGTTTCTCCTCCAATTTCTAGGAGTAGTAAAGTGAAACTTGACTGAAATGAAGCTGGTTATTAAATGACACGGGAAACAGAGAGAAAACCTCGAGCGTGTGAACACCGAGGTGGTGCAAGGACCCTTTTGCTAATAAGCACGCATCTGTTCACTGCATATTTGCGTGGTCCCTGTGAGAACCAGGAGCCAGAGATTCTCAAAGTCCTGCGGGAATATCAGGTGGTGGCTGCTGTGGGTACCTGATGGCTTGGGGTAGAGTTGACACCTAATGGCACCGGTGTGTTCGGCGTGCCAGTGACATGCAGTGCTTTTGAGTCAGTAGCAGTAGCTTGCCTGGACTTTCTACCAGGAATCTATACTCAGATGCTGACCATGCCAGATCAAATTGAAGATTCAGAGCCATTATCAAAAGATATTTCTTGGTCACAGGCTTAGAATTAAATGAGGCTAGGACATTCACCTTAATACATATAGCTATCCCGGAATCTTATTTACCTGGTTTCATAAAATAAAGCCCAGTTGAGAGAATGCACATTCATCCCACCCTCTGATCTCCACCTGACTTCACGCAGGTGGGAGAAGCACCCATCTCTGAAGGAGTCTCAGCCAGGGCGCTTTTCCCCTTACGGGTACAAGCTGTTCTGGTGGAGGAATGTCGCGCCATCCAGTCTCACACGCCATCTCACGTGGGCATCCTTCTCTCCTAGACATGATGTTACCAACAGGGATTACTCTCCAGTCACATGGATGGGGGGGGTCCGAAGCTTCTGCATCACAAGGTCACTTCTCCCTCACTCTCCATTCTGTCTTCTGAGAAGCAGAGATTACATGCTACTGGGTGACCTCAGAAAGAGAGGGGAGCCTAGGACTTGGTGGGGCTGGGGGTCTCCTCCACCGCCTGGGAGGCCTCAGAGGCTCTGATCTGATGGCCTTAGTGTAGTCTTGTAACCACGGAGATCACACTTATAGCCAAAGGACCCTCCAGGTCTCTTCTTCCGACATACCTAGGTCTGTGACCCTCTCCCTAACTTTCTTCGCATCCTGTCTCCAGTCCTACCATGCAACAACCCTCTCCCAAGATCCGCTGGTGTCCTAGACAAGCAGGATCAAGGGGTCCGGATGGAGGTGGCAGCTGACTCAATTTCTACTGCTCTGCTGCTTTTTTTTTTTTTTTTTTTTTGGTAACAAGCTGTGTTGCTCTGAACAAGCCACTTAATCTTGCTAAGTTAACTCAGCTATAAAAAGGAAAATGATAATTTGTGACTTCATAAACTCTCACAATGCAAATACCATGTATTATTAGAAGAAATACATTTAGAAAAACAGAAGGGACTTGCTTTGCATGTTAGTTCAGGGGAAACTGTAAGAAAATCATTCTTCAATCAATAAGCAAGCTATATGCTCAGGCAGCTGGACTCAGGCTGAGGATGGCTCCACAGCTTCCAAAGCAGAGGGTGAGAAGCCACCTTTTCCCCTTTGTTTCAGTCCGTCTTCTCCTCCAGCATTTAAACACGGAAAAATGGCAAGTGGGCTGCTTCTGGATTTTTCTCCATGAAGAACCTTGCAACTTCGTCTAGGAGACCAATGTCAGGACTCATGTTTAAACTGACCTAAGGAGATGGTGTGACCTTGACGTTAACCTTGAGAATTAGGAAGATTGGCTGTTTCCTTCTTCCCACACTGCCTCGTCCTGGATCTCATTTTTCACACCCGGGTTTGGCCCATCTTCTCTCTTCCCAGTCCCCTCTACTCACCAAAACCCACATCTCCAAAAGAAGCCCAGCACACAGGAAGTGCCTCTCGGGAGAGAGCGCCATCTGCTCGCCCGCAGAGCACCAGCCGGCCACATCACGGGAGCGGCAGGCAACTGTCTGGGGAAGATGCCATCGCGTCTGCCTGGCCCCAGGAGGCCATGCAAAGAGGCTTGGGATTCTCTCCAGCGCCCAGCGTGGGGTTTGCTGCAAAGCCTGCTGCAAGCTAAAGCCCTTCCATCATCCCCTAAAGACCGGATGGTGGTCTCCAGACTCCAAAGCCACAGCAGACAAATGTAAGAGGGTCATCCCACGTCCCTCTCCAAGCAAGACCCACACATGGACATTGGGAGGGCTCTCCTCTCCCCTTGTGTCCCCCAGATCTTAGATGCTGGCAATCATATCAACTGGAAAAAAAAACTCACCAAAATAAAGAAAGAAATCTTTAGCAGGGTGGAGGTTGAAATCCAGACAACAGCTTTTGGAGCTGCTATACGTGGCCACCGCGCCAGGACCCTAGAGGGAGACTTCTGGGAAACTGCGCAACTCTGTCTCTGTCTGAGCCCTTAGAGAGAAAGTGTGGCCGCTGAGTGCCGGAAGCTTCTATAATCAGTTACTTAGGCAGAGTACAAGCTGTCATTCAGCGAAGAGGATTACATGGTGTCAAACACCCAGTCTCCTCCCCGTAGACTAACTTACGCCTATAGTGACAAAGCACAGGAAACTTCAGGAATCTGCAGTGCCCATGTATGAGGAGGAACCGAGTTGGTGCTGTCACTGGCATCGTGTGAGTGCACCTGTGCTTCTCCTCATGACCCACCTGCGGGTTAACTCGGTGCTCACCGCAAGCCCTAGAGTGGCTACTAATGTTACCCTGGCCCAAGGTGACAAAGTGGGGTCTCAGAGCAGTTCAGTTCCACTCTGACCTCACCACAGGAAGTCAGCCTGGAGTCCAGAGCTGTGGTGTGGGGACGCTTCCGAAGTCATCTTCTTCCAGGAAGGGTGGCCTCTTCTGGAGGGGTTGATACGCTGCCAGGAACCTGTTACCATCGAGCCAGTGTCCCTTTGTGTTATCACCACTGCCCTCTCCACCATCAACTGATCTCAAGCAGTAATTTTCCGAGTGCACTTTCCACATGTATCACTGTGAGAGAAAGTGCTGAAAACCACGAGCTACACCCTCCTGCAGGCACATGTAATGCCTTTTTTGAATAATCTTACAAAGGGAAAAGGCTTGATGATAGTGTTTCCTATGCATTTTGGATCAAGCACTGGACTGGGCCCTTTGCATATGTAATCTTCCTTAATTCACACAGCAAACCTGAAATGCAGATTTTATAGATCCTTTTGTCCAATTTTACAACAAAAAAACCATCCCATAGCCCAGAACGGTTTCACAGTGCTGCTAGGTTACACTCCAGCATTCACACCAGACCTACACAGTCCTGGCGATTTTTCTAGGATTGTCTCATTGTGTCCTAAATTGGATTTTTTTGTTCTGTTTGGATTTTTAAGACAGGGTTTCACTACATAGCTCAGGCTGGCCTTGAACTCACTACATGGCCTGGGCTGGCCTTGAACTCACAGCAATCCTCCTGCCTCAGCCTCAGTTGCTAAATTGGACGTTTTTCTTCCTTCTGTGACATACAAGTAAGCTCTTTGTTTTATACTCTATTCCACTGGAACACAGGAGCTCTCAAAAAAGTGCTAGCTTGAGGATGAGACATGCCAAATTCTAGTCCTGGCTTTACAAGCCCCAAGCGGGTGTGACTCTGGGTAACTTATTTACTTATCATGATGAGGAGTGGCTAGCCTTTCACACTCTACGATCTCCACCAAGACAGGTGATGGGCAGCACTGTCATTCGGGTGACTTGGGCTCCATGCACAGGCCTTCTCCCTGCCCTGGGAAGAGAGGGCTGGAGGGGCTGACGGGCGAGTGTGAGAACTGCTCCCCCTCGCAGCTGTCTCTGCCTGCGTGGCACCGTGGATAAACAGGGTCCCTCTCTAGAGATCTCCGCTGGCACCTTCTCTTCATTCCTTTCAAGAAAGAAAGAAAGGGGAAATTCACATCCTTGCGAAGAATGTATTACCTTCTCCAAGCAACTGCCAGAAGCCCAACTGTAGACAGAACCCATCTGACGAAATCCCTGAACTGCTTTGATTCAGTTCTTAGAGGAGATTAGTGGCTGGAAGGTCACTGCGAAGCCATGCACCGCACACGGCAGCCGCGTTCAAAGCTGCCACTACTGAGGGAATCTCCGCAGTGGATGCCCCTTCCCTCCACGCCGCCTAATCAATGAATCAACAAATAGTTCCTGGGCAAGGCTTCCCTGGGGCCTGGGGCCACCTCAGATGTGGCTCTCAGTTCAATAGCAGCAGAAAGAAAAACGGATTTTTTTTGGTGACTTTTCTTAAACATTTCCATTTATAAACCCAGAGCTGGCATCAAAAGGCTGTGGGTCTCTGGTCCCTCTCTTTCCCTTCCCTAAGCTCTCTGATTCACGAAGACAAAGAAAATGCAACACAGCAGAGAGAAGAGAGAGAGAAAGGGACAGAGGGAGGAAAGAAGGGGAAGCTGAGTGAATGAGACCTGTAGGTTTGAGGTCAAGGGGGTCAGCAGGCAGAGAACGTGTGGCCGGCATCCCCAAGAGAGCTGCCCGGTGCCAACCCACCCACGCTAACTCACTGGGGACCACTGCTCTTCAGCGTGGTGATCTCTGTGATTAACTGGAGGCCACTGGGCTTGAAGCCTTTGGAGTTAGCATAGTCAGGAGTTCATCTCACACCTTTGAGTATCACTGTGCCCGCAACCCTAGCATACATCATACATACAGAGTGCAAATACCTTCGACCCCACAGTGTCAGAAATCTAAGTGCAAAAGGGGTAAAATTGTTAAAATTAGTTCTCTTAAATAATTTGAATAAATATTATATATATATAATAAAGCATTGCTTTGGGCCTTTAACAAAATGCTCTATAAAACACCACACTCTGCTGTAAACTGGACCAGCATCTGTCAAGCTGTGACTTGTCGCTGGGATGCACAGCAGCAGGGAAACCTTGCCCTTCTGGGTTCGGCCTTTCTTCAATCCAAATGAGTCACGAAACTAGCAGCACTGTATTGAGCATGCACGATGCCAGGCATGATGCTAAGTACTTCTATACATAGGTCGCCCCTCCACGTCCTGGTGGCAGGTGTTATCCTCCATCTACAAGGAGCGTGGGGACATCCGAGACAGGGCATCACCGCGCCTAAAATTGAACCCTGGGGCTGCTGTACACTGAGCTACATAACCAGTTCTTTTTCTTTTTAATTTTGAGATGAGGGTCTCCCTAAATTGCTAAGGTGCTCAGGCTGGACTTGAAGTTATGACCTTCTTGAGCTCTGGGATAACAAGTGAGTACCACCATACCCAGCTTGCCTAAAATGTCACAGCTCAGTGAAAAGCAAAGACTGCAACACATGCCCGACTGCAAAGACTGTGCCCTTCACCACCCTGCAGCTGACACCTGCTTGGAGGATCAAGGCAAAGAAACATTTAAAACTGTATCTGTATTATAATTTAGCGTCTATGACCTGGTGCTCCCATGTGCTTGTAATTACTCCTTTACCCTCCAACATTAATCTCTGGAGTTTCATCTCTTTTTCAGGAGCATAGCTTGTATTAGAATAGCATAGAGATGACGAGACCATAGGCTTCACCTTGCCATCCTGAAGAACTTCTCAGTCTTCTGACACCTTAAAGAGGTTCCATTCTGTTGGTCCAGTTCTATTAGGTTCTGTTTTGTTTTGGCAGAGCCTAGGATCAAATCCAGTGTCTCATAAATTCTAGGCAAGTACTTTACACTAAGTCACACCCCCCATGTTCAAAAAGATGTATTTTTTAAAAAGCTTATAAATATGAGTTCTACGCTAATACCTGACACAAGTCTAAACAAAGGGTTTGCTCGATAAAATCTTGAGTGCATTTAAAGGCTTTGATGTTTTTACATCCTATTGAGTGCCTTAATGTTTTTCCATGGCTCTGTCACAGAGGAAGTCCTAACACAAAAACACACACCTGCCAGTCTTTCATGCACTATGACATCTCTACCTGTGCACTGCACATCTATTCAGCCAAATCTCTCTGTTAAAAGGAAGTAAAATTAAACACATCATTATCTTTTGGTCCAAGACGCCGCTGCTACCTTCCCATCTGCCTGTGGGAAAACTGCAGCATGAAAACCCAGGTCTGCTGAGCCTTCAGATACACAGGCCTGGACAGAGTCCCCTGCTTCCAGAGCTGGCTTGAGCCAGTGACCGGAAGGTTCCCCTCCCGCCAGCTGTGCGTCGGAGAAGCTACCCCCCACATCTGGACACACACAGCTGTGCTTCTAGGTGCCGTCCAAGACCCATAGCTTTGGCAACCAGACTTTCCTTTTGCATTTCCTTTAATAAACATAGCTGAAAACAGCACAAGAATCAAACCATGAGGTTCTGGCTGGTGCTTTTTGGATGAGAACAAACTGATGAATACGATCACGTTCATGCACAGAGACCATCCCTCCCAGAGCAGTGCAAATATTATCTACCCTAAGATCTGGTCCTTGCAGAACTCGGAAAAGGCCTGAGTGGGTGAAACCCTGAGGTCAGGCCCAGTACTTCCCACAGCCTCTACCCGTGCCTATTCCCATATTGCAAAAGTTGTTTCTGAAGCAAGTAACAATTTTCAGAAAGACCAAGGTTACACATTAATCGGGAGACGCAGGCAGGGAGCACAGGCAGCTGTACCATTTACAAGTAAAGCAGCCAGTGCCCTATGATCCTCCTCTGTCTGGAGTTGAGAACTTCTGCGGTGTAATTAGCGTGACCTTCCGCAAAGCCAGCCCTGAAACGCACAGCCTTCCTTTCTGTTTGTCGAAGAAAGGGACTTACCGGTGGACATCCACGAGTCACCGCCACGAGTCCCCCAGGCCAGAACCACGGCAGCCCCCCCTCCTCAGGGAAGCCTTGAGCAGCACCTGCCAACTTTGGGGAGATACCCACTTGGGCTGCTTAGAAATAGGGAGGAGGGGGGCAGAAAAGAAAGACTTTCCCTTTAAAACTGCACAGGAGCGGATACCACATCACATGACCTTTTACCGTAATTTCTATTAAAATCATTTCATGTCTGGTTGCCTCTGCTCTCCCGGCTCATTTGTATTGTTTACAACAAGTCATTGCCCTGGCAGTTAGCGGAGGCTGAATCCATGGTTACCCGTTTTTACATTCACTAGTTAAATGGAATGCAGCTCGGCTGTGGGTTTCAGGGAGCGAGCTCTTCAGAAACCGCCATCCAGCTATCAATCAGCCTAATCTGAAAGAAATTAATCTTGGAAGCGTAAGTATTGTTGCATATTAAAAATTGATAGGCAGGGGGCACGGGGCTTTTACTGGTGGAAGTTACCAAAGTGGACAGGCTGAGATTGGCTCTTGGCCTCTGAGCGTGGTCTCCACCTGACAGCCCTTCAGGTTGCACCTCTGAAAAGCTTTCAAGGGTAACCCCACCAGCAAGCCCTCCACCCCCCCAAATTCTGGGAGCATTCCCTTCACCTGAATGTTCTCAGAATCTAAATAACACCCGACACGGCTTAACCACACTGCAACCCCAGCGAGTAACTTAAACCAGATACATACAAGCCACTAACACACCAGACAGACAGCACTGAACAGGATTCAATTAAGACCAAACCTCAGAGGAATGCTCTTCATGAGTAAATTAAAACTGCAAACTAATATGTTGCATGAAGAACAAGAACAGGACCGACTCATTCCAGCCTCTGTGAACTGACGTAGTTAATTCTTTCAAAACATTCCCCAAAGCTAACTTGCTTCTCAAAATGGACCTGACCAACAATTGTAATTCCTAATAAAAATTGATAAGTTTTAGACTTTAATGCCCCCAATCATCGTCCCACGAGTCACATCTGCATGCTAAATGAGAACAGCAAACAGTTAAAGCTAACATATTCCAAGCCCATCTACTGCAAAGTCACTGTATCAGAAGCTGGAATTGATTTGTTTCCTCAGAACGAACTGAAAATGAAGGTAACAACGTCAGAAAACCCCCTCTTGCCCTGCTAACTGGACCTGGTGTCACGGTTGGTTCCAGCTCCCCTGGACTATGCTGCGTGAATCGCCCATACTCACGCGATCTGGGCTCTTCCAAGAGTTTGGTGCAGTTTCAAGGACAAACGTCTCGAGGAAGCCACTCCAGTGTGCAGCAGGCAGCCGGCTCGGATCTGAAGACCAGAGCTCGGTGCTCGGCAGACACCCGGGAAGGAAACTTCCTGCATGCACAGCTTTGGAAAGCCTCGGGGTTAAAGAGGCTGCTCTCAGCGTGCTGCGGATCGGCTCCCTTGTCGTGGACACCGGCAGCAGCTGATCTGTGTTCGCAACCCTGCAGAAAGGAACCTTGACTGAGAACCAATGGCATCACATTTCAGCCAAGTGCCTGAAGCAGAGCCACCTCCAACAGCTTCACACGGTTCAAGCCGGCAGCCTCCCCGTCACAGGTCAGCTCGGGAGGATGTGGGCGGCGTGCCCTGCCACCTGCCAGGGGCCAGTGCGTCCCCGGAACCCGAGATCTGCCCTGGGCTGGATGTGAGGTGTTCCCGAGACTTGGGGAGTTTTTCTCCCCACTGACCTGACCTGCCAGGGACTCCACTGGAACAGAACTTTACAAATGAACCTGAATTCTGAAAACCTGTTTCCCTCTGTGTCTCACATAAACCTTTTCGCTTAAGGCTCCTCTGATATTCCTGGGGAGGGAACCAGGGGAAAGTGATACAAGATCAGGGCCTGCGGCACCAGGCTCCGTACCGTGCCTCTCAGCACGGAGACAGCAGGTTTGAGACACTGGGCTCGCTGGGCTGTTTTCTTACTGCTCCTTATAAACCGGGAGCACCTACAAAACTGAATTCGCACAAAAGTCACTATTGGGAGACGCAGGCCACCAAGAGCGAGAGGGACAGAGGAGCGCCTAGCAGTGCTGGTGGCGAACAACTACTCGGTGACAAACCCTGCTGGCCTCCTTCGTCACCTGTGAGCTCCGGGCTGGTCCGGGGTGCTGTAGCATGCAGCACTTCCTCACTGGCCCACATCTAACTTCGAAGGGTAGAACTCAGCACCTGAGGCTTAGCAAGGCCAGGTAAAAGTGTGGGGCACATCAGCATCTGTTCCCTGCCCCTCCGGAAGCTGGCCTGGGGGACCTTAGGTGACCTTGAAGCCTGCAAGGTCCTTGCTCAGAAGCTGGCCACACTATTGTTGAGGAATAATGACAATTCCCTTCCACTGGAGAGCCTGTAGGGTGCCAGGAGGAGCTGGGCCTCTGGCCCAGGTCTAACTTCCGTCCTGACTCTAACTACACAGGGTGGGGAGTCGTTTAAAACTGCCCAACTTATGTCTTCTCATCTGTGAAATAGAGACCATCTATCATACAAGGAGTGATCAAGAAATACTGTTTAAATTTAAATATGCATAGCAGTAAATGACACATTGCCCCCCAAGGCCCCTTTAAAATACTCCTCCTCACTTCAAATACACTTCTCCTATTGTTCTTACCACTTTCTGAAACTGTTCTGGAAGTCCTCTTTCCTAAGTGTCTTTCCAGAGAGTGATCAAAAATAGGGTGAACGTTGCTGCCAAGTGCCATCCAACAGAAAGGCAGACTCTTAAAGTGACATGCCCTCCTTCACCTCGTTCACCAGGTTGGCACGGCTTGTGTAATTTCTGGTTCTTCCCCAAAGTCAAATGACTATGAGAAGTGAATATCCTGAGTCCATTTGAGACGTCAAAGCAGACAGAACAGCATAAGACACTCAGGAAAGAGAATTTCAGAACTGCTTCCGAAAGCACCTGGGGTCAGGGCTCAGTGGCACAGCGCCCACCTGGCAAGTGTGAGGTCGTGAGTTTGATTCCTGGTACCAAAAAAAGAAAAAAGAAAGAAAAGAAAAAAAAAGGCTGAAAGACCATGGGATCCGTGTGTTTCAAGTGAGGGGGTGGATTTTGTGGGGGATACATGGCAATGTGTGTTTTACTGTAATAATTTTGTGTGTGTGTGTTTTTGAGGCAGGGTTCTGCTGTGCAGGTCAGGCTGACCTCGAACTCAGTAGGTAGCCCTGGTTGACCTCAAACTCACAGCAATCCTCCTGCCTCAGCCTCCCAAATGCTGGAATGTGTACCACCAGACTCGGTCTGCACTGATATTTTTTTTTTTAATTTAAACACATACATTTTTTTTCAATCACCAACTCGCCCAGGACTTCTGGTGAAGATTTAACACACAACATGTGGAGGACAGATGAGTGCCTGGCACGCATGCATTCACAACACGCACAGTGCTGGCGCCTACGCTCTGCTTCCTTCTGCGGCTGGGCACATGCTCTCATGCTCAGAAAGACACGTCCAAAAGCTGTCTCCAGGCGCGCGTGTCGCTCAGTGGTAGAGCACTTGCCTAGCAGGTGCAAGGTTCTGGGTTCCAGCACCACAGAAAGGGAAAATTCGGTCCATCTCACCTGATCCTTGCAGCGATTTCCTGAAACAGATGCAGCTACACCCATGTGTAACTGGGAGAGCCACCTCTGGAAGAGGAAAAGGTCACACGGCTAGTCAGCCGCAGCTGGAATGGCAACCCACACTCGTGTGCTGCCAGGTACCCTTTCAGGGGGCCGTGGGAATCTCTCAGGGCCCATCACACTTTGTCCATTCCTAGACAAAGTTCATAGAGCTGGCGATAGAGCCCAGAGCCTCACGCATGCTCCGCCAATGTTCTGTCACCAAGCTGTAGGCTCAGGCCTCTGTACTGTTAATCGTGTCACAGTTACCTAAAGGATATGCATCTCCAAGGAGGAGAGAGCATATTTCCAAATTATACTGCATTCAGTAACAGACCTGGCACAGTGTTCGACATATTATCTGCTCAATAAATTTCTCCAAATTGAGAAAAAACAGAAGCTGGGTTGATTTTGCTACCTATGATCAACCCCCTAGAAAGCTGATCTTTCAATGAATGATGGTTTGGAGTTATTCATGACATTCTAGCGCTTGTACTGTCAATATGCTCAGCTGCTTCCAAATAATCCTACCCCAGAATTCTTTATATGACTCATGATGCTACCTGAATTTTGTTTAACATGAATGCTGTACACTGAGGACCTAGTGATTTTAGTAAGAGTGATTAAATATTGACTTTTAAACTCAAATTTGATCCTACAGCATCTTCTGATTGCTGGGTCACCCAGTTTTTAGGTTTAACAGATCACTAAGCATACATCAGTCTCATACACCAAATTTTAAAATCTACTCTTAAAATACTGCCTGTAGAAACAGCCCAGATTTCTTAATTAATTGCCAAAATATTCTTTTATTTTATGCTTTGAAACGTCATTCATTTCCAATGAGGAAAAATGGTTAGCTGTTTACCAATGAATCATAGACAAAACATCCCTAAAAGAACTCTATGGGATCTAGAGCTTGAAGTTCAACTGATCTCTTCCATCCACTATTTCTAACATTCTACCCTGGACATCTTTCTCTCCTTGAAATTGACATCACTATTTATAAGCATTTACTACCAAACAATGACCCATTCAGTCTTCATGAAAATGCAGGAAATCTAGATTAATATCAAAATTGTGGCAGTAGTGCAAGAGACAGGCAACGTTTGAAACAAAGAAAGCAATTTCTGAATACATGGTTCTGTCTCCAAAGCCACCCAGATATTTATTCAGACAAGCGGTGGGCATCTGTAAGGGAAAGTGCGTGAGTTAGAATTCCCAAGCCTAAGGGGTGTCTTCCCCGTGCAACTGCCAGCTGCATGCCACTTCCTGCTACCCACTAAAGGCAGTGACAGGAAAGGTACCTTCTAGGGCACCCATTCCCCTGAGGGCAAGAAACATGCCAACTGAAGACCAGTGAAGAACCAAACCAATTGGCCTGCAAATGGCGAGTCAGGCAGCACAAAGAACTAGCTGAAACAATGCCTCTGCCTCACCACTAGAACTGAATAACTTTATAGTTTGTGAAGACTTTCTTACCCACCAGCCTCACTCTACTCACGACCATCCTGAGGAGCAGATGCGTTCACTAGTCAGTTTTACAGATGAGAAACGTTCATAGAATTAACCAGTTTCCCCAAGTCACAGAGGCAGTCAATGGTCCATTAGGTATTTTGAAATGTGAGCTCAAAACCTAATTCCAAAGTTTTTCCACATAACCCACCACGCCTGCCCGGCAGGGGGAATCAATGCACATTAGGTCTCCTCTGTTTCCTTTACAGCCTTGGGCTCAGTTAAATACAGACCAGGCCCCAATACACGTGTGCACACACATGCACACACATGCACACACTCAACTCTCTTCCACTTTCAACTGCTTTTCTTCTCCCATGTCCTGACCAATGACTTTGCCACAGAATTGAGTCCCCAATCACCCCTGTATTTTCATGTGTTTGGGTGACAAAAATCAATCCCATCACTTGGTCAACTTTACCCAAGCAGTAATGTTTCTCTGTCTCAAGAACAAGAAATGCCGCATCGTTTGCACCCAGTCTGTAAAAATCCTGCACGCACCTAATCATCCACCCACTAGTTTCCATCTGCCTTTCCAACTCTAGGTTATACGTACATCTTCTCACACCTTAGCCCTCAGAGTTCAGACAAGTGATGAGCCATCATCTGGTTTTACTGCCTTGATATTATGTGCATTGCTTATTTCACAATAGAACTGTTCTGTTACTTTTATTTTATTTTTCAGGCACCAGGACTCAAACTCAGGACCCTATGTTTGACAAACAGGTGCTCGTGCAGCTGAGCTATACTCCCGGCCTTGTCCTTTATATTTTGCTCATCACTGATAATACAATATTTCACTCCAATGAGTAACAATAGGCTTTTATGATCTAGCTTGGGGAAGCAATCAGCATTTAAGATTGTTTCTCTAAGTGTGTTTGGAATATCTGATAACTGATCTACAAAAGAAAACTTTGAATGCAAACCCAACTGTGGAAATTTCATGAGGTTTTCATTCTGAGCCACGGAATCTGAGCTCATTTACTGCGGCACTTCCTAATATTGCTAGTCATGGCATAAGGCCATACTTAAGTAAATAATTAGCTTATAGAAGGGGAACAGAGAGGAGTATGATTAATTGGTTAATTCATTATTGATCAATCATTTAACTTAGAATCACAGGAGCAAAGTAAGTCAGACGCCATCTAGTCAACGTGCTTCCTTGTAGGCCTGGAGCACAAAGCTTTACTTCTCTTCTCAGATAGAGTGGGTAATCAGCTCACAATACCACCCCCACAGCATCATCACCACGACTGACCTTTACCTGAGGACCAGCAGTAGGCAGAACACACATTAGCTGTAAAGGGCGAATTTGTAACCCCGATAGTGACTGGTAGAACAGATCATCGGGTCCTACGTCCCAATTCTGCAACCTTCAGAAAATAAATGTTCCTACTAAACAGTAAATGAATTTCTAATAACTGAATGAAAGTGTTCATCTAAATAGCCAACTTTGGATTTCTCTCCACACATAATAACTTGGAAAAATATATAGCCTGTGTTTACTATAGCACTAGAGCTACAGTCTCTAAGAAGAGCTATAACTCGCTAACAATTTCCCTGATTTATGTTTGAAAACATACAGGGCATGAAATGATTTCTGCAACCTTACATTTTCCTCAAGAACACTGGTGAGCAGAGATATATTCCAAAAAATCATGTGGGTTGCTTGTTACATCTCCTTTTTCAATACGGATGATGAACAATTATACTTGGTCCACCCCCCCAAAATGTCATTAGATTATTTCTCCCATTAAGAGAAGAAAGAAGATAAAAGGAAGAAAAGGAGAAAAGGAGAGTAGGAACTCCGATAAAAGAATCTATTTTCATACCATGTTTACACTGTAAAAAGTGATTGCTTTCTTAGAAAGGACAACAATTATTCTTCCCCAAAACAGCTTATAGATAATGTATGGTTATAAACTGTAACTCACTACACAAGCGTTAGTTATGCTCATTGTTAGTATTTAACATATATGGAAATGTGCTTCACAATCTATCACTGTGCTAATAAAAACAGGTATTTTGGGATATAAATTATATTGGTCATAAAATTGGTCTTATTAATCTAATAAATCTTCAAGTGAAACCAAATTTGAATGAGCTACTTTAGTAACACAGATGTCCGGATGTATTGTTTATCCTGCCATGCAAGTACCTATTCATATAAACACTACAGCTCTGCTGGTATCTTGGATTTGGATCTTTGAAACAACAAATAATAATTGTCAAGTATGCATATTTTTTATGTCAAGTAATTAATTTAAGGGAAGTAAAATAAGTGAACTCATTCACTAAAATCTTTCTTAGAGTACTTTCCAGGTTTTCTTTTTCTTTTTTTTGGAGATGTGCTCCTCTCTCCGTAAGTGAAAGAAACACCTTTGACATCTCCGGTATCCTGCATTTTATCACAGGGATTCCAAACACATCCAACCCCTTTTTTTGTGCCAACTATGATCACAACCTGGCTTAAAGGAACAACCATGCTTCAAAGTAGAAACACAAACAGAGTCCCGAGTCAGAACCCTAAGTGACACTTTTCCATGACTACAGGTATTCTACAGCCCCACGCTGTAAGCACACTCTCGGTCATCTGCGGTCCGTGCAGATGCATGAAGGGGAACGTGAGACACCACCTAGCCCAGGGCCCCAGGAGGAGGTGGCATTTCCCACCGGAAACCGTCTGGGTTGAGAAAAGAAAAGGTATCTAATCTCCAGGAGAAGCAAAACTCTCCTACTCTACTATTTATGCGACAGGCAGAGTGACGAGTGACATGACTGTAGAAATCTTTATCTGAAACGTATGATCAGGAATTTTTATGCAAAGATTCACAAGGATTCTTCCTGTTCCCCAGGGGAACCAGAAGCATGCAGCTGCGGGTATCAACATTTTATTTCAACACAGTGTGTGATTTTTTTTTTTTTTGTACTGTGGATCGAACCCAGGACCGTGTGCTTGCCAGGCAGGTGCTTATGCCGCTGAGCTAAATCCGCAGCCAGTGTGTGATTTTTCTGCAATTATCTTTTTTGAAAAGGGCCCCGGTTCTGACTTTCCTTCTAACTCCCCTTGCCATCACCGTTACTACCAATGCCATTACAAAGTATTACTATAAAACAGGTACAAATAATGCAAAGAAGATTGCTCTAGAAGACCCATAGACCTTTCTTCAGTAACACCC
The DNA here is from genome assembly GCA_004027295.1 of Dolichotis patagonum. Taxonomy (NCBI): domain Eukaryota; kingdom Metazoa; phylum Chordata; class Mammalia; order Rodentia; family Caviidae; genus Dolichotis; species Dolichotis patagonum. The sequence goes on along the minus strand of PVJX010003272.1, from coordinate 81,323 downwards.
CTAGTCTGCTAGATGAGCAGGTGAGAAGACACAGAATTTATTCACAGTCCCCTGCTGTGGTTCCCAGGGACCGCTTAGACAGTCAGCTCCAGCGGGGCTAACCTGAAGGAAGAAGCCATGTTCTTTCACTGCTCTAACCAACTGACAAGAGACAACTTCTTTGTTTGCACAAGGAAGTCCTTGTATCTTATTTTGACTTTACAAAGAGACTTGAAATGAATACAAAAATCGTAATATTATGATAGTTGATAATCATTATTTCAAAACGACGGATTCTATTGTTCATGGAGAAATTTTCAGTTGGTTTTCTCATACCAGAGGTTCAATTGAAAAATTCACCAACTGCTCCCTGGGGAAAACTGCAGATCTACATTTAAATGGAGATATAGTATTTCCAAATGCACAGTACCTAGAAGGCATATACTGTCAAGGTTTCTTAGTGAGAGTAACTCAAATTGCGTTAGGTACATTTCAATGCCATAGCTCTCTCCTCCATTTCATAGGGCTCTGGTTATTTCCATAACATTCTTTTCCTCTGTGGATTCATGATGTTTGTCCTGAGAAGTTCAAATTAAACCTTGCTCCATGGCAAAGTCCTCTCAGTAACAACAAGCAATTACTACTACTGTACATATCATTTCTGATGTGTACAGAAAAAAAAAGGCCACAGAAGAGAACTCAGCCAGAAATGTTAAATAATTGAAAAGTATAATGACTTAATAGAGTAGTAAGCTTAGTTTACAATGCAGCCAATTTAAAGCCATAAAAATACTGTGTAAAAATTTTATCTTGTGGTTGACCATTACACAGCCTATCTATTATTCAAAAGTATCTCCACAGTGTTTTTCTTCATTAATGTGGCTTTTGGCATTTTCCTCAAAAATCTTTCTATTCCAACAGTTTTCCAATAATTTTGAAATAAATATGTAATTTCTATATTATGGCCCAATCTCCTTCACAATGATAGTATCTTCAATGTCTAATTGAAACCGATTTCACAGGCCAATAAGCCACACACTCTCTGACCTTGCTGGATAGGATTTGTTTTGCATGTAACAAAATCATGTGTACAACACATTAAAACAAACAAACAACAACAAAACGACCAATGCTACTTGCATTGCGGTATCTGCAATCAAAAGGGCAGTCTCCTAAATACTCTCCTCTCCTGTGACACAGTGACCCAGCATTAGAATCTGTCAAGAGGCATCAGAAAAGGGTTTTTTTTGCCTGAATATTCAGCTAAGGTGCACACAGCATGCCTGGGAAGAAGGAAAAAGAGACTTAGGATCCATTTCAAAGCTAAGCCTGTTACCTCTGGCTGGCTCTTACTAAAATTCTACCTGCCACTGAAACATCCCTGTAAACAAGGTTACCAAGAACAGCCACAGATACCGTCTCAAAGACAATCCCCAAAGAGCCCGTCAGCTGTCTGCCTGCTTAGTTAGACCTCACCCTGCTGCAGGCTGATTCAAATTCAGAACTCCCAATGAAAGCTGGAATATCCTGAAGATCACTTAATATTGAAATACTGTTGCAATAATAAGAGAAGTTCAGCTGGAGAAGGGAACATGGACTCTCCCGGTAACCTTTTAATTTCTGGAAAAATAAATTGAGCAGCACACATGGAAACCTAATCAATTGATCTGCTGTGTTTTGTTAGTGCACTGGCACACCATAAACTCCTCCAGCCGCCCCCAGGCAAGCCCTGCTGAAGAAGACCAGCAGGTTTTGGTACCCAGGAAGACTTAAATGCTGCTTTGATTTATTAAAGAAAAGGAACCATCTCTTACCTACATTCATCACCCCGGTGGTGGACACTTTGATGTACAATATGAGAGCATTCTCAATAGACAGACATTTAATTCTAGCAATGCCAGCTTAAGGGTTAGGAGCACAGCTGTAGGAAAAATAATAAAGCCATGCGTAGCAGACAAATCTATGCTTAAACGATCATCTAGGCCTGTTTCATTACATAGTTGATTCTTTCCTTATTTGAAGAGGAAAAAAATAAAAAACCCATCAATGTCATGTTACATGCAGGAGCATTTTCACGCTGGCCACGTCTCAGTTCTGATTTGGGAACTGTTCAAATTTCCCTCTCACTTTCACCATGACAGAACCATTTCCGAGGTTTGGTGAGCTCATATTGATCACATCAGATCTCCTGAAGGCTGGGAGAGAACCCTGTCACTACTGCCCTGCCCGGAACGGTCCCCTGCTAAGGCCTCCTTCTCCTCCTGAGGGACATTTCCCACTCTTTTCTCTTGTGGTTGCTTCTCCATTTGGGCGTTTTTTTCAAACCCACTACCCTGTTTGGTCTTGGGCAGCAAGGGAAACAAAACTAGACCAAGTCACTCAGCTGCTCCAAGAGATACTTCACAGCACCCCAGCCCTTGATCTCCACTTGGAGGGTTAACAGGAGCACTTTTATTTTTAATGTGGGGCATAGAGGTCCCCAGACTGCTCTAAGGGCTTCTCTGAACCCAGAGGCTGAGAATTTTTTCCTTTCTCTTTTTCTTTCTCTCTTTGGGGAGAGGGGGTGCCCTCTTCCTCAAGCCCTCGGGCTCCCCAGTGGCAACACACAACACGTGCTCTTCCTGGGCGCCTGCCCTACTGCAGGCCAGGGACTCTGGCAGGTACCACAACACAGCCAAGCAAACAGGCATCCCCCTGAAGCCAGCCCATGTGGCAACTCAAAAGTGACCAAGGCAAGTGCAATTAAGGAGCAATTCCACAGCCCTCACAGCCTGAGGCGTGAGGCTGGGGGGTCCTCTGGGTCTTCCGGACTCCTCTAGCATTGCTCCCTAAGTCCCTGAGAGGGGGAAGGGGCTGCGGGAAACAGGAGGTTTCTGGTCTCTGCTCTCAGGTCTTCCTTCCAAACCTGGGGGAGGGGGCCCTGTGTCCGGCAGCTTCCGGGACAACCCTGAGGGCCGCGGAGCACCAGAGGGAAGGGGCCGACTTGAAGGGTGGCCCGGTGACCTCCATGCAACTTCAGCGACTCCCGCGGGAAGGTGAAAGGGTCGGGGAGCCAGGGCTAGGAGGGCTTGAGGGAGACCCCGAGGGCCCCAGGGATCCCCAGGAGGGTTCCGCGGGCCACCGCACTCCCCAGCTCCTGGCACCGTCCCCGCCTGGAGACCTGGCCCCCTGGCAGCCCGGGCGCCCTAACTCTGCCCTGACTTTGCCACTTTCCCGAGCGGGAGTCTGCACTCGCCGGGAGGGGGAGGGGAAGGAGGGGTGCTGGCAGACCGAACCATCTCATTGCAATTCGGATCTATGTGTCCGGGCACTCACGCCACAGTTTCGCAGTCCTGGCCAGGCAAGTCTGGGGCGCCGGCGGCACTTGGGGTCGTGTTAGGGTCTCAGAAGGAGGGGCTGTGCTCTCCCTCCTTCCCCCTTGCTCCCTCTCCGCCAGACTCCAAGCGCGTGCAGGGGGAGGAAAGGGGTCGCCACGCAGCTCTCCACCCCGACTGCGGCGCAGGGCGCCCCCACGCCCACGCCTGTCTCGGAGGTGCAGCAAGAGGGGTCTGCAGCGGTTACCTTGGCAGGGTCACAACTGCGGCGGGTTAATCGGGTGAGTCGTCGGGGGTCTGCGAGCAGCACCCCCGCGCCGGTGGCTTTGGCGAGCAAAGCGAACCAAGCCCCCGCGCAGGAGCATGGCATAGCCCGCGCCCGACCTCGCGGGCAGGTGATGCGCCCACCCGCGGCAAGGGCACGGCGCGCACGGCGGGCGGGCGGGGCGCGGGCGGGCTGGGCCGGGCCGGGCCGGGGTCGTCCAGCGGGCGCCGGGCGCCGCACTCACTCACCGGGCCGGGCCGGGCCGGGCCGGGCTCCGCTCGCCCCAGCGCCGCGCCGCCTCCCTGCGCGCCGGGCAGCGTCGTCCGCGCTCCCGGTGACCGGGGCGCCGCGATGCTGTCTGCTTTCTCAATGACAACTTGGCCGCGGAGGAGGAGAGCGGCTGCCGGGCTCCCCTCGGGCGGCTACGTGGTATGTGCAGCTTTATGTTTGCATGCGTGGGTCTTTTTAAAAAATAAATAAATAAATATCTGTTAATATATATATTTTTTTCGCGGCACCGTCCTTCTTTGATTGCATTAGGATTGCGTTTGCATCGCTGGCGCTTCTGGGTGTGCGTGTGTGCGTGTGCGTATGCGTGTATGTGTGTGTGTGTGTGTGTGTGTGTGTGTGTGATTTTTTCCCCTTTAAATCCTGCTGCTCCAGCCGCCGCCGCCGCCACCGCCGCCGCAGCCTCTGCAAAAAGGAAAGCAAGCATGCGTTCATCTTTTGTCTTTCATTTTACCTTCAGGGTGACATTCAGTGCCAACTGCTCCCTTCTGACCGGCGCCAATCCCCGCCTGGGCAAAACACATTTGCGAAGCGTAGGGGGCAGGGCCGGGCTTGGGGTTTCCATGCCTCCCGAGCCGAGCCCCATCTGCGCGACCCGCCGCCCGCTTCCCGCTACCCACCAGGCCCAGGACGCGATGGGCAGACACGGCCGGAGCCTCCACCCGCCACACACTCGTGTCCGCGGCCGCGCGTGCTGACCTGCGTGGCGGCTGCACCCGGGGTGGTGTGTAGGCCTCACCGCCACCACCGAAGCTATTTTCGTCTCCCGGAGATGTTCTTTAAAGCCTTTTAAAAATGGGGAGGGGGCAGGGAGGAAAAGACTGAAGCCTAGGAGTCTGAGGCCCCATTTCGGGAACTCTAAGGGCACACCACCAAACTGGGGGGAGGGGACCCTGGCACCTGCCCCACCCGGGGAATTCGGAAGGGCACAAAGAGCCACGGCTTTATCTGACTTATTCTACAAACGCAGGAAAACTTTTTCTTTATTAAAAAATACAAATCTGTTACTGGTGACCAGTCACTGTATTGGTCATTTTTATAATCATGCTATCCGTGATCTATAGGAAAGAACTCAAGGCAAATCCTGGTGGTTATTTATGCAAACAGAAGCTATTTTAGAGGGGGTGGCCCCATGACAGATAAAGCACAGGTAACTTCTTTCTACAGTGTTTACTTTGGGCTGTTTGTGCATTGTCAGGTGTGTTTATGCAACTGATGGTCATGGCAGTATTGTGCACCATGTCTATGTTCCTGATAAAGCGGTATCAAGTCCCAGCTTCGGCAAATCCTGTGCCCTTCTTTACCACTGATTACCCATCTGCAGTAGCAGAATGGGCTAAGGAATTTTTCCCCCAAGGCTACATTTGCCCTTGGCTCAGCCACCCTCATGCATTGGCAAAACCACTGTCCTCTATGGATTCCAAATTCCTACACTGACAGCACAAGCTGAGCTTGCAAAAATAGATCACTGGCAAGAAGGTTGAATCAGAAAACCAGAGGCGATGGAGAGAAGGACTCCTAACTCATCCAAGATCCATTGGCTGCCCTTGGTTCAGACATAGTTTCCCTACTTGAGAGGTTGGCTCCATTGAACACTGAATGAAAATAGCAAGTGACTTGTTGGGTCTTTTCCTTCAGAGTCACAGTCGAAGAACCACTAGCGAATCCCAGGAGGAAGGTACTGTAATTAGGCAAAGGCCAGACATTCAGAATTGGAGGAGAGCCTGGTGGAAGTAGACTAAGAGGGTCAGAGGACTATTGACAATGGCCGCGTCCCAAGTCCACTCCTCCCTGGACAAGAGGGCCAGCTCCTCAGCCTCCCTGGAAGGCAGAAGGATTTGCTGGTGTCTAAAGGTTCCGAGGATCAAGGGTGCAGAACAGGGCAAGGCCTGATTGGGACGCTAGCTGTGATAGATGCGCTCTAAGGTTCCATTACCAAACCAAGAGGTGCTGCTGTTAATATTCAATGAAGTTCTCCAGCTTCTCACTTAGTAACCTTGGAACCAGACCCTGAAAGGCCCATGGCAGAGGGAAAGAAGCATAAAAATTTGACTAACGTTAGTCCCCTGAAATCCGATTTTACTTTTTTCTTTCCAGACACACGCCTCTCGTGCTGTTTGTCACAGGTCCACAGGCCAGCGCAGGGGCCCCAGGGACTGTCTGTGCCATGCTGCATCCTTCCCTGACTAGCAGACACAGCTGCTGCTCCTTATTTTCGTTACTGGGCACTGAACGCAGAGCCTGCACCCTGAGCTCCATCAGCAGCCCGGCCTTTTTTTATTTTGAGACCAAGTGGCTAAACCGTGCAGGGCCAGGCTTTGATCCGTGATCCTGCTGCCTCAGCCTCCCAGAGGCCTGGGGTTATATGTGTGTGCCACCACGCCCAGCTATGGAGAGGCCTTCTGAGCGGAGAATCTCCAAGTCCTACTCTGCCCAAGAAGAGCTGTCTGCTGCTTTTTCGAATTCCAGTTCCTCAGCCTATGCCTGGTCTTTGTTCCTAGCTCCAGCCTAACTGTAATAGTCAATGTTGTAGGATACTTGGTCTAGCTTTGCAGCCTCACGGAGAATCAGTGCTTACCAGCGTGCGCAGGAAACCTAGAAGGTGATAGTCTAAGCTGGCCTTGTGCTTTGACTTGTAGATCTTGCAGGGCGCGGTGGCACACACCTGTAGTCCCAGCACTGGGGAATCCTGAAGCAGGAGAACCTCATCGTTGAACCCAGCCTAGACAACAGAGAGACTTAGCAAAACCCTGTTTCAAAATTGAAAATGTTTAAAAAGAGCTGGGGATGTAGCTCAGTGTGAAGGCCCTTGGTTCAATCTCCAGTACCATTAAAACAAAAAACAGACAAACAAACAAAAATCTCCAAATCGCCTCAGAGAAGGAGACTATTATCCCTCCCATTTTGCACAAGGCCACTGAGGCCTGGCGGAGAGGAGTAATTTGCCCAGAACCACACAGCCAGAATTTAAATTCAAGTCCAAAGCCTAAGCTCTCCCTAGCCTTCTTATCAACACACCTGATCTGCCTGCCTCTGCCCAGGACTGGTAGGGCTGGTGACGTCCTGCCCACCTCACAGCCTCTGTCCACTCTTGCCCCAACGTTGCTACCCAAGCACATCACATCCTTCTGTCCTTCCCTAAGCTCTGTTTGCTCTTCCAGTTCTACCCACTGGTCAAGGGCCAGCTCACATCTCCCCTGTCTGCAAAGCAGGAGTTATTCTTGGGAGTATGGAGCCTTCTCTCTGCCGCTCTGCGGCGTTCATGACTCTATGGAACATGACCCTACTCTGCTTGTCTCTGGATTTGTTCTGTGAGCTCCCAATTCCTTTCTGACAGATATATGTGTTTTCTCCGTCTTTCCCAGTTTTCTGCCAAGTACAATTCGGGCTCTCATTACCCAACTCGCCCGTGGGAAAGCTGGGGAGCCACATCTCCATCTGATAGAGACTGAACGAACGGTTCAGGTAAGGAAGGCTTGATCCTTTTAACTGAAGATGTTATAAACTTGCTTCTCGTGGTCCTAGAAAAAAATCAGTTCACAACAAGGGTGAAATTATTTAACCAGAGAAATGCATGCGGCATCTGCAGGACAGGCCGCGGGGTGGGACAGGCCAGCAGGTTCCTACCGTAGCATTTGGAAGGTGACAGTAGCTTTAATCATGGTTCTTTAGTTGCTGGAAGCCTTTCCCCTCTCTAGTTTACATTGTCTGAGGCATTTACCCTTTTTTTAAATAAAAGGATAAGAAAACAAGAAGGGACCAGTGGTCCAAAGATGTCTGAGCTCATATGGGATCTTTTATTGGTCAGCAGGATGAACGGAAGGGAGTAGGACCATTGGTCTATACCAAGACCTGGTTTTGGAAATTAGCAAAAAGATGTTAAAGAGCTTAGGTGAGGCTAGCCAAGGTTGTGTCTCTATTTCCTGAGTCCACTTTAGAAGACTCCATATACAAAACCATATTCAAGTATATTTCCGAAAAGTGTGCTTTTTAAGTAAGTTAAAATTATTAATAAGCCCATCACATCAGCCAACTAGATACTAATCACTCTCACACCTTCCTGTAACTCGTTCCCTTTCTAACCCCACTACCAGCTTGTCGTGTAGACATAATTCCACAGGGATGGGCCCAATCCGTGTGCCAGATGACTTCAAGGCACACATCCCTGGAATTAAATCCTGACAGGCCAAAGCAGAGATCTTGGGGGGCCAGAACAGGAATACAACTGCTTGCATATTTCCTGATTATCACTTGCTTTCCTGGAGTCTCTTTCTGAATTCCTATTCACTGATATTTCCCCAGGCTTTGATTGGAAAAAAAAAAAATGAAATAGCAGAAATGAAAAACAAAACACTATCATGCCAGGTGCCCTTCATGTTACACCTGAGTTGTGTTTGCTAAGTTTCCCAAAGTTAGTGCAGTATTTGGAGACAAGAACTCAGGCTCCCTGGTTCAGAGTCTGAATTGATTCCTACCACACCTCGCTGGTTAGAGGACTGCACGAGTCCTAGACCAAGTGAGTTAGGGCCAGAATGAGGCTGGGACACAGGTCAGTGGCCTGTCTGCAGTTCATTTTCCACAGATGAGGTATAGGCTCTTGAAAAAGAGACGGCTCATTGCATCTCAACTAGGAACAAATTCAGTAGAACGTTTATTTAAAACAGGGCGTATACCATGCCCCTAACGTGGAAACAAAACCAGTTTCCTGCGAGGACAAGATTCATGATCACTCTATGAGTGTATGGATGAGCTTCGGAAATCTTGAAGATGGGGGGGTGATGCGCGCACACATGTGTGTACTGTTCTCAAGAGAATCTCCATGCTTTCCTCACATTCTCAGGCAGGTTCCCGTTTCCAGAAGCGTGAAGAACCACTGGATTAAGGATCATTCTTTGCAGCATTGAACATGAACACACATCTCTTTCAGCCAAACATCATGCTGCCTACAACATGAATCGTGTTCACCGATCGCCACTATTCCAAAAGATGGTTTTAAAACACGATAAAACTCTCAGTCATCGAAGAAATTTATTTTCAAAGTATTTTACTTAACGGATATAGGAGAATATAGCAGCCTATTAGAAAGGTTTGACTACTGAGTTAAAACCAAGTTTAGGATTTGTTAGCAGTAGACACAGGACACAGTGCAGAGCAGAGAGCAGAGCTTGGAAACTTGAGTGCAACTCGGGGGAACTGGGGCTCCTCACTGCTTTGGGTGGTGGAGTCGGTGGAGTGTTCCTGCTTTCACTTGAGCTGCCTGGGCAGTTCTCCGTGCCAAACAAGGTGGGCTACACGATGAAACTGCTCACTTTCAGACAGGACTATCAGGAGTCCTTGCTGCAAAGATGGCAAAGAAAGGGGGCAGAAGCCAGCAGTGCAGAGAGGGAGGGGTCAGTGGGAGGCCTGGGCGGGGTGTCGGAGTCAAGGCCCCGGAGTGCCCCCCTTCCATAACTGGAGTAAAGGTAGGGTAGCAAAAGAGTTACAAATAAAAGATGGGGAAATAATCGCACCGAGCAGAAGGTAATGAATTGGTGTGAGAAGCTCTGAGTTAAGAGTCCTTTGGAACAGGCTGACTCCACTGGCCTTGGGAAACATTTTAGAAAAAGATCTGTGGCTGGAGGAATCATCAGTGAATTGGTAATGCCTTAAACTGGTAATAAAGGTGGGAAAATTAAGAGTGTAAAGCTTTCAGGAGGACCAGAAATAGAACTGCACTTCCATGGGTAAGGGCTGATGTGTACCATATGAAATTATCTAGCACCCAAGGCACAGCAGTGCCAACAATTTTAAATATTTGTAGACACCCCTGTAATTTGTGCCATAAATATCCAGAAGAATGACCGGTCTCAGAAGTTTACTTTACACTGAGGGTTTTCTGGAGTCCTTTCATGTCAGGACCCAATTTTCCATTTGAGATAGAACACTTAGTGCCTGGGTAGAGACAGGAGCAAGAGTTTTCCTTAGCAACCAGGCTCCATTGGAAAAAATAATCAAGGTGTCACCCGATGCCACAAGCTCCCGATGGTGTTGTCATCTGTGTGGACCTGCCAGTGGCCGAAGCAGCAGAGACTCGGCGTCACGGAAAAATGGCTAAACTTAGAGTCAGGACCATCGAGGGGGAGTGGCATGCCTGTCCCTTTCTGCTGCAGGGACTTTGGGACTTTCGGCAACTCATTCACCTCCCTCGAGCTGGATTTCCTCTTCAGTAACTGCCTCAATGTCAGCTCGCAGCCTGGGAGGAGGAGGCTTCCAGAGGGCACTGGTGAGCTTCCTGAAGTTACCTCCTGTCTGAGCTCTTCCCCATCGAAAGCCCCATAGCGGGGCTCTCCTTTCCCAGCGCCCTCCGTGTCTGGGCTTGTTTTTGTTTGTCTGACCTGAGTGATACTCCCAGCCCATTTTTAAAAATTGGTTTTGGTTTTCAATCTTGAGACAGAATCTTGCTAAATCCCTGAGTTCTCAAAGTTGCCCAGGCTGAGCTGCAACTTGTGATCCTCCTGCCTCAGCCTTCCAAAGGTCTGGGATTACAGGTGTGCACCACCATGTCTGGCTCCTTATCTCCTCTTATGCTTTCATTATTGTTACCGTCTGTCTGCTGCTCGGGGTCTTTGCTGCCTCTAATGTGACAGATGTTTTATTTGTCTTTTGGGGTATCTGTTACACAGTAAGTGCTCACAATTGCTAACTGAATAAACAATTACCATGGGTGAATCTTTGCCTTCATACCTCCCTGTTTATAAAAATGCTTTAGACAAGCTAGAAAATGGAGAGTGGGGCCAGCCCAACACAGGCCCTGGACTCAAGGGACTTCATCATAAAATTCGTGTATTGCCATTGCACTGTGCATTGTTATCCTATGGGTACTATTAGTCTTGCATTTCCCAAACAGGTTTAAGCTTAAAATGCAAGTACCATCCCTCCCTCCAAAAAAATGTCAACACTGACATTCAATGCTTTGCTCAATGCTGACACAGAAACATGCAATATCAGGTTAGCACAAAAGCCAAGGAAAATGAAGGTGAAAGGTGACTGTGACCCTGAGGCAGCGCTAGCGGCTGTCGCAGAGTGGTGGGAAGGACCCGAGCCACTGCAAACTCCTGGCTTCAGGTTGCTGTGGAATCCGCCACGACTCTCTACAGTTCGAATTTCACCTTCCAAGTGGAAACTGCTACGGTAATAATCAGAGTCGCTAGGAGCTCAAATGAAAATGCATCTGATGGTGGCAGCAGGAAGCAAATTGTCGTCCTTCCTCTCTCCTTCCTGTGTGCTCACCTTCCCAGGAAAGAATAGGATCGAGCCCATCAGTTTGTAACCATGACCAGCTTAGAAGCTGTTCTTTTGGTCTTTTGGATTCTGAATGCTCCCAAAGGCTCACGGACAAAGGTGTGTTCCCCAGGTCAGGGTGCTCTGAGGAAGAGGTGGAGGTCAGGCCTTGTGGGCAGAAGTGAGGTCACTGTGCCCCAGTAGGGAAGACTGGGATCCCTGTTTTCTCCTCTCTCCTTCACTTACTGGCCCCAGCAAGCCAACTGACCATGGACTGAACCTCCCCAAACCATGAGCCAAAATCAAGTTTTCCTCTTGCTAAGCTGAGGATCCCAGCTGTTTTGTTACAATATCAAAAAGCTATCACAGCCACCTTTCTGAAAACTAAAAATGAGTCTCACAGGAACTGGCTTCTATTAGTGGTTCCCAAACCTGACTGAACATCCAATGACTTGGGAAGCTTTTAAAAGTCCTGATGCTCAAGTCACCCCCACAGCAAGGCCAGAAACCCAGAGACAGTACTTTTTAAAAGGCCTCAATAGACCCCAAGGTACAGAAAAACTTGGGAACCACTGACACCTGTGAGAAACAGTTCCAGGATCGGGTCCTTTGGCTGATGGGAGCCCTGTGCTGACATGGCCCAGGTCCCAGAGGCTGGTCTAGAACAGGCGGTTCCATCCTCTTTCCCTGTCCCAGAAGGTTTATCCCAGCTCCACACCACTCTGCTGGGAGTGCCAGCCCCTTGATAGGGTAGGAACATCGGATCCATTCCACTCCAGTACCCAAAAGCAAATGAGAAAGCACATGTATTTGTATCACTTCACAATTTTTAACCTGCTCTAACACCTCCTACTCGCCTCAACAAGCCGCATATTTGGCATTCTCCTCAGACCCAATTTACAGGGGATCCAACCGAAGATAAAAGTTCGCCTTGCTCAGGGACAGAGTGGCAGAGTGCAGTGTCACAGTGAGGCCTGCCCTCTGTAACCACGCTGTCTTCCTGACTGCTCTGCTCAGCAGCCCCAGGTCAGTGGAGAAGGTGCCTTAGGCCTGGGCTCAGCCTATAGCGCGGCAGGAAGGGGAAGACAGAAGATGCGACGCAGGGGCCACGCAGGGAGGGAGGCACAGTCACAGGTATGTGGACTAAACAGGGCTCCTTCGGCGGCCTTTGCTGATGCTTTGCTGTGCTAGTGAGCCTTGGTGACGTCTCAGGTTTATTTCTTGTCAACTGCAAAACCCTTTTGAGCCCAGCATTTCCGGCATATCCCAAGGAACCCCGTTTGAGCAGCGCTGTATGCTGCGCTCCATGACTTCCGGTCCTTCCCACATCACCCGTGCCCACCACCCTACCGGAAACCAAATCGCCCGGTCCCAGCCCAGCCCGCCTCCCGTGCTCTCCTCTTCCTTTTTTCCAGTAGCTCTTAACCCGGGCTGCTCCGCTCCGCCGGAAATGCATCCATTCTGTTCTCCGTCAGCCTCCTGCTCTGTTCATCTTGATGACCTGATTCCCAGCCCATGCCTTCTCTGAAGCAAGGGCATTTTCTGCCCGGCAGAAATGCACTGTGAACAATTCAGATCTAAGGAGGACGACAATGGGCCATCGAGTCTCGAAAATGACCCAACTGACCGATTCCACTCCAAACAATGAAGTGGAGGATACACAGTAATAATGTCAGATGAACGCTCTGCTCCTCTACCCTTTTTTTCTTCACAATCTTCTCTCTAGCAGCTTCAAAAACAACTTGTACAGAGTAGATGCTCAGTAAACACGCAGTGAGTGAAGCGATGATGGGCCACAGGGAAATGCGCCCTGGGAGAAATTCAAATGAGGCTACTGTCTCCAGTCAAGGTCCCTTTAAAAGTCTCTCTCTTTACCCATTCTACTCACCCCCCCCCACTGATCTAGCAAAGTAAACAGAAACATAAAGTGAGAATCAAAGTGACTGCACTGGCCTTGGTGTGGTGGCACCCTGGGAGGCTGAGGCAGGAGGATCCCAAGTTTGAAACCAGCCTGGGCAATTTAGCAAGTCAGTGAGAGTCTCGCTCTCAAAATAAAGAAATAACAGAGCAGGGGGTGGGAATATAGCTCAATGCAAAGCCCTGAGTTCAACACGCAGTACTGTGGGGAGGGGCAGGAAACAATGGATCAGATCTGTAGCAGAGTAAAAACTGGTGAAGCAAAAAGACTGCTAAATTGGAACTGATCTTTTTAATTCCCTGTGTAATCATTATGAGAGAAAGGACGGAGAGTAGATATTTCCAACAGTGGCAAAAAAAACCTGACAAAAATAGGGGCAGCCAGATTATACAGAGGCAAATTCTTCAGTCCTGGGAACTATTTTCTATCGACCAAAATCAGACCAGGCTGAGATATAAAAATGCAACAGATCCCTGCTGCAGAAGTGTTCATCGCCTACGGGATTCAGATTCTGCATGGGTCAAATCGCACTCCGAAACACGTCCCCGGAACCCTAATGGGACTCAGCCGAGAGGCTGGTGTGAGAGGGGCTCCCCGCCACCTGACAAGGTCTCAGCTGCGTACTAACAATGCTGAGCGGCCACGGAGGGCTTGTCTCGGGAAAGGTCAGAGCACTGTGAACAATTCAGATCTAAGGAGGACAACGATGGGCCATCGAGTCTCGAAAATGACCCAACTGACCGATTCCACTCCAAACAATGAAGTGGAGGATACACAGTAATAATGTCAGATGAGCGCTCTGCTCCTCTACCCTCCGCTTTTACCCAAAACCCCCACATTTATGAAGCCAGCTCTTTCAGTAATGAAATGGTATTTATTAAATACAGCAGAAACTACAAATCCAAACTAGCGTTTCCCTTCAAAATAGCCACCCGGGGAGGCCACGTAATTACTTCAGCGATTCTGTGATTGCTCTAAACATTTGGGGAATTCTTATTCTAAAATCACCTTCATGGCTGGTATAGGACTCATATAGAAACCCATTATCATGTTTTTACGGCTTTGCTTTATAGAACAGAAATACCACAGTTTCAATCCCTGGCAAATGTGGGTGGTCAGTACTGCTGGTCACACGCCAGCTGGCCAGTATTCCCCAGGGGACTCGTGACAGACACCGCACCTGGCTGACCCCAGTGCACTTGGTAGGGCCAGGACAGGGGACCAGGGATGTTTCTGAGGGCCCGGATGCACCCCGAATTCACTGCGAACCATGGCTGGAGTGGTCTGCGGCCGGGGGTGGGTGTTGGGGGTCTGTACCCTGCTGTGAGCGAGTTGTCCCTGCTCCCCCATTGGCGAAATGTATCTAAATGTCCCCTTCCTGTCCTCTAGTGAGGCCGAACTAAATACGAGGATGATGAAGTTATCATAGCTACATCTTGCACGGGGCTGATGCGGCTTCAGTAAATAAATAGCAGCTATTACCATTTAGTACTTCTATGCTAATGATTCTTCAGTCTCTACCTCGGCAATCCCGACCTCCTTGCTTATTAGGTAACTCAACATTAATCCAGGCATAGATGCGCATAAGTATCTCAAACTGACCAGACACAAAACTGAATCAGTTTCTTTTGGTGGGGTTGGTGGGGCGGGTCAGGTTAAAACTAAGTCTTGCTAGGTAGTCAAGGCTGGCCTTGAACTCGCTTATGTAGCCCAGGCTGGCTTCAAACTCACCACGGTCCTCCTGCCTCAGCTTCCAGAGAGCTGGGATTACAGGCAGATGCTACCATACCCAGCAAAACTGAATCAGCTTCTGACCTAACTCCTCTAATTATCCTAGCTTCTGGGATCTGGGTTGAAAGCGTCAATAACTGTAGCATCATTTCGGTCCCAACGCAAATGAATCTCGGCCTCTCTCTCTCCTTCCTTACTGGATCTCCAGCAAATACACAAACCAAGCCCAGGCTCTAAATTATAAAGTCACATTGCTCCTACAGCAACAGCTGTTCTCTCCATTCCTGGGTCTGTGTCATAACCAGCATTTATTAAGACATTGCCCTGTGCAGGTTAAAGCACTATCCATGCACTAATAATTCATGTAAATCTTAAACCATGTGGACCAGGTGTTATTCTTATTTCCACCTAAAGATGTAACCTCTGTGGTAGGAAGAGGCGAGGAAACTTGCTAGGGTTGAATCTGCAGGTAAGTCAGCAGTGGAGAGTCTGTCCCCCTGCAGAGCACCGCTGCTAACCTTCTCTTCAAATTCACTTTCATTTTCACTTTTATTAGTAACCCTTTGTTTGTACCTTCACTGTACGGAGTTGGTACATATGTGAACACATCTTAATTTTCTGTTCTTCCTGTGTCCCCTTCCCATGTGCAAAAGATAATTATTTTACAAACATCTATGGTTTCACATTCAGATTTCACCAATCTCCCCAAAACTAAGTCTGTTATTCATTTAACATGCATTTACTAAAAGCCAACTGTAACCCAAGCAGGGTTTTTCTAGTTTATCTCTCAAATAGCCAAGGTGAATGTGACATGGCCTAGCCTATAACATGCTCTTCCTCTTGGGGACAGTGGTGCACAAACAGCTAATTTCCACCAGCTGTGACATGGGCTGGGCAGAGAACTGCATTGGAGGGCTCTCAGGCACCGTGGGGCAGCAGTGTCCTGGTGGGGACACTCACGGCTGACAGCCTCCTGCATTATGTGAGCACCACTGGGTGCTTAATCAGCAGGGAAGACCGTGGAGGCCACCTTCTGAAACCCAAGGGAATGGGAGCCAGCATGCAGGGGCCACCAGCAGCTCTGGGCAACATGGAAAAGTGGATCCAGGAACCTGGCTGCCTCGGCCTCTGTGCAGGTGTGTGGCGTGGGTAATTCCGCTGCAGGGGGCTCATGTTTTCAACCCCCTCGGGAACACGCTCTCATCCCAGAGAGGAGGAGGAGGAGGAGGAGGAGGAGGAGGAGGAGATGAATGAGGTCCAGGGCTGGAAGCACTTTGCAAAGGGTGATGTTGCTACATCAGCAGCAGCAGACTGTTGGCCCAGCACAGTCTCTCAGGGCCTGGACCAGCAAGCGCTGGGCAGCACTGGCCACTGGACTTGAACGGAAGGAGAGGTGGAAGAAACCAGTGATGAGAAACCAGTTTTACTAGTCATTGTGTATTTCTGATCTAGTACTTTGAATTTTGCAATTTCCAAAATTTTATGAGCTATGATTTCCAGTTCACAAAGTTCTTCCTTAGGTATAAGGCTTCCAAGGAGCACAGAGAATCTTGGAGGAGCTTCATGGGATGGGTTAATTTTCAGGAAAGGGCTTTTGCGTGGTCAGGAGTTAAACAGTTCCATGTGAATTCAGTTGGAGAATTAGAGTCAGTGCAATATTCCACCCAGTTCCTACTCCCTCACTTCCCAAGAGGACCCCATGAGATCCACATACAAACTCAGCTCCATTCCCAGCGTGGTATCCACCCCAGCCAAGAAGGCTAAAATTAACGTCACATCATCATTCTTCTGGTCTTCCATGGACTAGGTCTCCTGACTCCAGTAACTTAATTCCTGTTCCTGTACTCAAATCATGAGCTTGCTCTAAATATAACCCTAGTAACCATTAAAACAAAAGATTATCCTGTGTCATATTAAGCGTGGTTCAAGCATGTGCTAAGTTGATCCAATTTTACACGCCAGCGTCAGGGACATTAAACCCGGCATTGAATTGAACCGCTCAATCCCCAGCCTTAGGCAGAATGCTCTGGATACTCAAACCGGGCTCTGGAGTGCTGACCCTGGACCTGAGTCCTCTCTAATGCTACCGGCCACCTGTCTCTCCTGACCACTGCCAACTGGTCTTACCTGGACTCCCCAGCTGAGAAGAACAACCTGTGTCCATCACTGCCCGGACTGCTGCTGCTGAGTCCCCAGGAGCCTGTGTGTCCCCATGGTGACCCCCGTGCACTGCTGCCCTGCTTCAGCATGCACGTGGACCATCAACCGAGCACCCAGGCCACCCTGGAAGCCACTTCTAGTTTCAAGTCTGTTTTGTCAGCCAGCGATTTCTAGGCACAGGAAGCTATTGGCTGTGTGACCTTGGAGTCTCCCTGGGGAAAATTTAGAGGTCATGACATTGATACCAAGAAACGTTCCTTCCCTGGCTGCACCATCCAGTTAAGCAAAATAAACCGTGAAACTGTGTAACTGGCATTTTAAGGACTAAGTCAGAGGGACTGAGGGAGATGATGGACTCAGTTGTCCGTGGGGAAGTTAAAGGTCAACGCGACACTCCCAAATTAGCAACCAGGTGATGGACTAAATTTGCCGTGAATAAGACGCCAAAGATGTTCTTTCTTCCAAAAATGAAAGATGATAATGCAATCCTGAAAATAGCAATGCCTTTAAATGCAATACATTTCCAACAGTGTTTAAATAAGAGAACCATGTTTTTTACAGCATCTGTGTGGTATCGGTATTGGAATCTCAGTCAAGAATTCAGATCAGGGAAGAGTCTGATCCGCTGGCAACGTGACATCTACATCAGCTCTAAGCAGACCTCAGGTCAGGAAGTCCTCGCTGGCACCACACACACACACACACACACACACACACATCTCCGTATCCTTTTTTTAACAAAGTGATCCTATAACTAATTCCTACCATTATTTATTTCAGGGCAAACTGAGATGATAGGGTTGTAAAAGACCTTGATGGATTTACTTTAGGAACTGGATATTAAGCTAGAAGCAAAGCTCTGGGTTGTACAGAATTTTAAAAGATCTCATTGATCAGGACAGGTTTGCAGAAACAAGAGCCCACTTCACAGCCTCCTGGCTCACATCTGCTCTCCTGTTCCGGCTGCCCCAGCAGCCTAAAGTGGGGGCGACAGCCTTGAGTTTTGCCCTCTGCCTGGAACCAATGCTGCTGCACCACCTGCGATCTAGCAAAGTTCTTGTGAGACCCTGAAATATGCCACACTAGGGCTCTAAAGTGGACAACACTACAGATTCTTCATGGCCAATGCAGACGTTGCTTAATTGTGTGCTTCCACTAACGCCTTCACGCGTGTCCGTGACTGGAAGGTTGCTCTTCACACAGTTCACTTTAGCTGAATCTTGGGAACAGCCCATGTGCCCATCAGTAGATGAATGGATAAACAAGATGTGCTGTGTTATACACAGTGGAGCACTACTCTGCCGTAAGGAAAAATCTGAGTCATCTGTAGGAAAACAGATGCACCTTGAGATCACAGTGTTAAGTGAAATAAATCAGACACACACATTTGAGAGATGCAAATTAAAACAACACTGATATTCCATCTCACCCCAGAAAGAATGGTGGCCATCAAGAAGTCAACTAATCACAAGTGTTGGAGGGGCTGTGGGGAAAGAGGGGCTCTTCTCCACTGTTGGTGGGAGTGTAGACTGGTGCAACCACTGTGGAAATCAGTATGGAGATTCCTTAAAACTAGGACTAGAGGTCCCATTCCACCCAGCCATTCCCCTTCTGGGTATCTTCCCAGAATTAAAAACATCCTACCACAGCAATATACGTGCACCCATGTTTATTGCAGCACAATTTGTAATAGCCAGATCTTGGAAACAACCCAAATGCCCATCAACTGGGGAATGGATAAAGAAGATATGATTTTTTTATACAACAGAGTACTACTCAGCCATAAAGAATAAACTGGAGACTTTTATAGGTAAATGGATGCCCCTTGAGACCATACTCATAAGTGAAATAAATCAGACTCATATATGGAAACATCGTATTATCTCCCTAGTGTGAGAAACTGAAAGGGTAAATAAGTTCTAAAATGTACAACAGATACTGTGAAATGGGAAGAAATCATTCAAAAGGAAAAAGGAACTAGGATGGGTAAAAGGTGAAAGATCAGTAGAGAAAAGTGAAAAATTGCAAGTCGGTTATATTATTAGTGTCTCTTAGTTCATCAAAAAGTTTGTGCTAATATTGATTGGAGAAATTTTTATGCCCATATCTTGTTGCCCTAAGCGACTACTTTAAAGATAACAACATGCAATGTATTGACAATTGTTATTCTATTATCTTGTTATGAAATTTTTTTACCTTTTTTCCCATAAAATTTAAAAAATAAGTAAATGCATAAATGAATCAGACACACAGCTTAAATATCACAAAGTTTCTCCTATATGAGAAACCCAAATTATAAACAAAGAGCAAAATAAAAGATAGGTCATAGGAAACAGAGAGACAGATCTGCTGCAAATGGGAAGGGTTTCAAGAAATGCGGGGTGGGAACAGAGGAAGAGGAAAGGGGTGGAAAGAGCACTGTGTGATGTCCCTGCCTCCATCCCCGGGAAGAATGTGGTCACTGTGTCCTGAACACATGAACCACCTTCTATCCTTTCCGCCTAACTTCCTCGATTACCATTTACCTGGAACAGAGAAACAGATTTCAACTGGGGCTTAAGACACTTTGAATTGATTTAGATGTACTGATTAGACTGATTACTTTCAGTATTTTAATTTATTTTTCAAGCCAAGCAGAGTCATCACAGTACCACTCAGATGGACTCATCTCAGTATCCTTTGAGTGATGGTAGTAGCCTGGGTTATTCTCCACTCGGGGAAGGAAAAAAATAAGCAAGCGAAAGTTGACTGCTATGTTACATCCAAAACACTAAAAATTAACAAATAACGTGTGTCCTCACCCTTCAACCTTTTGATAACATCCTCCTCTCTAATGTTCACTGGATTCCATATGACACCTACTCTTCTGCTCAGCTCACATCAATTTTTATTAGCAGTGAAATTACCCAGCATTCAAAGTACAATTGTAATTTATTCATGGATGAACCAAATGTCAATGTTTCCTCGATAGACTCCTGTGTGATTTCTAGTTATGTCCTTTTGCTTGGAATCTAAAACTTATACATATATATTGTACTCTCCCCCCACCCCAGAATGAGTTTAGAAAGTTTGTTTTATTAGGCAACGACATAGAAGAAGGTTCCAGTTCTTCTTAACAGTTGCATTTAAATGCAGATATGAACATTTCATTGTTGGTAGTTGGGACTAAAAGTTCAGAAGTAAGTTACCTATTAGATATATGGTCTCTTTCTATGCCCAAAGTTAATGCTGAAATGTATGAAAAACTCTCCTAAAATTCAATCTGAGCTACTTATGCACAAGGGCCATAGGATTGGCTTCCATACAATTATTTAAGATGTTATAAAGAGTGTTTTCCATCTTTCTTATGCTTGGAAATACTTCGATTTTATGCCTGCTGAGTCAGAGCCAAAAAATATAATTTTATGCCATAATATACAACCTTTTCCTTTGGCTGTGAAAATTTATATGTACATATTTATGTGCATATATAGATAAAAATCTTCATAAACAGAGTGGCCCATTTGAGATGAACTTTATTTAAAGCATGTCGTTCCGACTCTGATGATACTACTGCAATGTATTAAAAAGCCAGTTCTCTCCATAATTTACCACATTAACAGCAAATCCCCTAAACTGGTCTTGGAATCTATGCAGTGTGGTTTATTTTGAACTTCTTTCTATCTTTTCTTCTGATTTTTGACCAGATTCCTAACCTAGTAAAAAGAGACTAGATATAGTTACTGCTGGGTTCAAAGCTTTGGTTTTTATTCAGATCCTACTATTCCCATATGTCAGAATCCAAGTATCTTCCTGAGCGTGGCCTCTTTATGGTCATTCTCCACCCCCTGATATAAATATCATTTCCCTAAGGCTGGGCTTCCAAAGCTCTTTCCAGCTCGCTCATGGAGCTTCCTACGTGACCTTGCCTTGCTGTGTGTTAGGCTGTCTTTTTTTCTCTTCTCATGCCCTGCTGATCCACACAATCCTCGAGGGTAGTAATGTGTCTGGATGTTTCGTAGACTCAAGCACTTAACCCAAACTCACATGAAACAGTTGTTCTAGGGTTAAAAAAGATAAAAACTGTCGAATCAGATCAAATGGGTCTTTTTTTAAAGAATCACTACAATAATAGATTCACAAAAGTTTGCATGAGAACCTATATTAAATCGTATCATCTGATAGCCCATGCACAAAAACAATGCAGCGGGATCATCTAGAGAACTGAGGCTTTACCCGTGTGATAGGTTGGGGACATCAAAGGTACCAGAGGAAAGCAACAGATAACCTTTGCACCAAAGTGCTCAAATATAAATCTGTGAAAACCACTAGAAAGAGGATTCCCAGAGGAGTTCATAATGTCTAATGGGAATAGAAGTTTTCTTCCATTTAGATAAAGGCGAGGCCACCTTACAGAGGCACTGAGAAAGAACAAAGAAATTGACTATTCTGAACTTTGGAAACCCTACACTTCATTCCACGTATTTTTTTTTTTACTAGTCACAGATCCAGATTGAGAGATCACCTTATTCCTAGATAAGGGACCTAAGGCCAAAGTCTTATCTCCTTGCGATTAAACATGTTCAGATGCGTGCGTTTGCCTGTATTCTGGACTGAAATAGATGAGTCATCCTGCCGCTCCACATACATGGTCCAAGGAGCCTGGAAATAAATGACCCCCTTACCACATATCATTATCTCCCTAAGTTAACTTAAATACTTTATAAACCACACAGGGCCAGGGATTTAGCTCAGTGGCATAAGCACCTGCCTGGCAAGTGCAAAGGCGTGAGTTCAATCCTCAGTACCAAAAAAAGAAAATAAAAGATACAATTCTCCCAGTGAGAAAGCAAAGTACCTTATAAACCACACATCACCTCTATCACCAAACACACTCCTTCCCCGCGTTGTCATCCAGGTTGGGAGCCCAGGGGCAAAAACAAAGCTCTCTAAAAGAGTGAACCTGGGAGCCCTCTACAGGAAACTAAAACACACCAACTACAGCATTTGAACACGTTGCACAATTTGTTATTCTAAGGAAGGAGAGAGGGTTCGGAGCTGAGCTGTGTGAGAGACGGCCTCACGGCACACAGACTGCCTCAGATTTCTTTAGTCAGGGCACTTCATCATTCATAACACGGGTTATCAGAATTGAGTAAAAGTGGTACTCAAAGGACTTCTGACGTGAACTCCTAAGACATTCTGCGACCTCTATTCAAGTGAACCGAAACTCTCTCTCCAGACATTGTGTCTGGATTCCAGCCCCATGATATGAGAAGTCTGCGCCACAGGGATCTAGGTTAACAGCCCTGCCTGAATTCTGAGACCACAGCCCACATCAACAGCCAGACGTGTACACGATCCGTGAGGACTTGCAGCCCATAGAAACCATCGGACCTCAACACTAAATCTGCACTAAATCACTAATCTCAGCACTAAATCCAACCGCAGAGACACCAAGGAAGAGCTGATCTAACTTGTTCTAATCCCCGCCCTGCAGAATAAGGAGCAGAACAAAACAGTTGTTTTAAGCCACCATATTTTGAGGTGTGTGGGTGGACGGCTTTCCATGGCCAAACAGCCAGGCAGAATGTGTTCCCAGAAGGAGGTTTTGTCACGAGCATTTAGGACATGTGGCACAGGCTGTGGGTCCAAGTGGTAGACTTGTTCTTAGGGCCACAAGGAGATAGTGAAATGTGGGAAAGCTCTAAGGAAAGGAGAACTGGAAAACACACGAGCTGATCCAGATGGACAATGTGTGCTTAGACTCTTTTTTAAATTACAGTACAAAGACACATTACCACCAATCCTCCTCAAAATATTCCCCTTTGCTTAGAATACACTTATTCCACTGTTCTTGCCACTTCTGAAGCACTTCTGGAGTCCTCTTTCCTGAGTGTCTTTATCTGTGGTGATGAAAACAAGGCGAAGGCTGCTGCCCAGTGCTGTCCAGCAGAAGAATGATAAAAACTGCGGCCTCATCTAACTTACTCACCAGATCTGGCACCATGAGCCTTGTGGCTCTGTACCAAAGTCACAGGGCCAAAAAAGATAAACATTTCACATCAGTTCAGGGCACTGAGGCAGCCACAATAACACAACTAAGGACCCTCCTAAAAGAGGCCTCGCAGAACTGCTGCAGAACATAGCAATAACAATGGGACGAGTGTGTTCAAAGAAAAGGGGTATTTTGAGGGGAGTTAATGTCAGTGTGTCTTTTACATTAATTTCTTTTGAAAAATTATACATGTATCATAGCTTTTTTCTTTTTTTTTTTTAAATCACACTTTGTACGTGGGGGCTACTCAAGAAAAACACCTGAATGAAACTCTTACAAAAGTCAACAAAACTCTTGCCAAGGGTAACACAGGCGATAGAACAGAGAGAGCACCTAATGATTTTAAGAGTATGACAAAGCTCTCTGGGTAGAATATTGGAAAGGGTTTCTTGTAGCTGCCTGGTATAAAACTCAGGAAGAAAGATGTGAAATAAAAGACTTCAAAAATTTCAGCAGAATTTAATTATGAAGGATCCAAGATTTAATGCATTTCAAAGTAAACTTTCTTATTTCTAGTTTCTCAAAAAAGATTCCAAAAACACAAAAATGGTCAATTCAAGATGAAAGCTGAAATCCAAAGTCTCTGTTAAGACCTCAGAGATATCTGAGGGTGCCCCATGGAGCTTTAAGCTGCACAACTGGAATTCCAAGTGTCTAAGATCAGCCCTCGTGGACACTCAGTTAATCCGGGAAATTCTCAGTATGTGAAGTGTGTTTACTACAACGGTCTTTACAGGGCTAAAGATAAAGAAGTAGCATTGTAAGAGATACGCAGGTGAGGCTTTTGGCCAGCAAATTACAGTAAGTCATGGGAAACCCATAAAAATTTTAGAGAGGGGTCATGGACTTAGCTCAGTGGTACAGCACCTGCCTGGCAAGCGTGAGGTTCTGAGTTCGATTCCTGGTACCCCTACCCTGCCCAAAAATTTAAGAGAATTGCACTGAAAGAAGAGCTATCAAAAGAGACTAAAAGAGACAGAGGCAATACGAAGTGAAAAGGAACGTTTAGAGCCCCAGTCTGTTCCAAGAAAGACCCAGGCTGAGAAAGCCACTCAATGGCAGGTGTGGAATCTTTTCTTCCTTAACGTCGATTCAACAGGCTGAAAGCAGACCCAACAGCCTCAGAGAATCACTGCAAGGCAGTCAGATGGCACTGTACCCAAGGAACTGGCAACAGGTGAACAGCTGAGTCTCAGAATCACTGGCCCAGCCTCCGCCCACCTCTCCGGTTCCGGAAGGAGTGCTTCCCCTCCGAAGGTTCTCCCTGCCCCACCACGCTTGCAGGGCTAGGAGGGGAGGGGAGATGGTGCGGAGAACTTGTCTCCAAGGCACTGCCCCATGGTGCTCAGGCCATATTCCAGTGTTATTTAGACTACAAAATTCTGAACTTTAAACAGATGGTACAATGAGGGAGGAAAAAAGTCCAAAACCTTTTTGGTGTTTCGTGAGGAAAAATATTTTTCATTTTGGAAGAATATAAATAATTTGTCAGCAGAAGACAAACTGGGTGATTACAAGTGTCTGTCAACTATTTAAACTGCAGAAAGCAAGGCCTTGTCTTAGTACGGTTTCTGTGCCCAAACACCTGAGCTGGGGACATCTGGAAGAGAAGTTTATTTAGCTCAGGCTTCTAGGAGCTCAAGCACATGGTTTATCTCAGCCACGCTCTGGTGAAGCACATAGGAAGCAGATGACTTCACCAGGGCAGGAGTGTGTGCAAAAGTAGAGATCACATGGCCAGACCCACTCCTGACCTCCCCACAGGCTCCACCTCTCAAAGAATCCATCCACTCTCCACACTGTAGTAAGAGGGTTAAGCACCCAATACCTGTTCCCCTGAGCAACCCACCCAAACCAAACTGTAACACATCTCTAGCATGATAGAAATAAGGCAAGATCACAAAATCCAGTGAATGTTTACATGTAAGACACACACACCATCACGAATTCCCTTCAAAATCCTCCTCCTCACATCAAACATGCTCATCTCATCCTCTGGCCACTTTCCGCATCAGTTCTGAAAGTTCTCTTTCATTTGTGTCTTCAGCTGTGTGGTTGTGGCCTCCTCAATATGTGCTAAGTCAATTCAAAAAGTTACCATTTCTGGTCATTTTGACTTTGGGAAAGAGCCAGAAATTGCCAAGGTGCCAGATCTGGTGAATAAAGTGGGTGAGAACGTACTGCAATGTTTTCATGTGATGGAAACTGCTATAAATGTTTGATCAATGAAGGGTGAAGAAAACCCCAGTGAATCTTTAAATTTAAGAACTGATTACAGTAAAAGATTCGCTGCAACTAATCCTCCTCAAAATCCTTCTCTTCCCTTCAGCACACACTTCCTATTGTTCTTGGCAATGTGCTTTCTGTCATAAATATTTTTGTTTTGCTTTGTTTTGGACTTAAATAGTCACCATATATTTTGATCATGCCTTATAAAATTCACTACACAGATCAAGGGTATTTTCTTACCCTATGCTAAAAATAAGGAAAAATTGCTAACATTTGAAGTTTCCCAGAGGTTTGGTATGCAATTGTAAATAGGTACAAGGTAGAAGAAAATAACCAAGACTCAGCCTTTCCAGAGAATGAAGAGTGAACCCTGTTCTGGCAGAGGAGAAGCAGCACATGGCATGGCTCATGGTGGGAGCCAAAGAGCGATCAAGGGAGGAGGAGGGCCGCAGACCTTCTAGGCCACGCCCTAGCAACCCACCCCCTTCCCAACATCACATTCAGCCAATCATCAGTGGACTAATCCATCATCCAAACACCTCAAAGCCCCACCTATGAGCTCTTGAGGCTCTGAACTAGACTAAACTCTAACACCTCTCTTCTTTTCCCCATGGACCTTTCTCTTATCTTATATTTTCTATGTTGACCTGTCCATAGTGTTTATTATCATTCAAATACAACACAAGCTCCTCATATGAGCTCTGCGAGTTTTTTGTTTCATTTACTACCTGGCACTCAAAACTGAGCTTTCCCAATATAAAATTGATGAATGAATGGGCGAATGAATGAATTTATAGCAGGCTGACTTCCAATCCATAAACTAGTAGTTTTGAAGATATTTCTTAATGGTGATTTTTATTGTAAGTGGATGCAGAAAGGATAGAAGACAGCCTGAAAGATTTATTAATGTGCAATTTTTTTCCCCAAGATCCTGATCTCACACTTGGCCTGTTAAAATGTCTGGATTCTGTGTAGACATTATAGATAAAATAGATGAAGATAGGCACTTTTCCATTTTATAGATATAAATATCTTAATTATCTTGAGAGGAATGTATAAAGCCATCACCACGGGTAACAGTGATTGCTGGCAGGTCCTAACTCTGGCTGTCATTTCATTGGCAATTTCCCAGACAGACTATAATGATTTGCTAATAATTCAAACCAAACTAATATCAACCTATGAGTCTCCTCATACATTTAAAGAAGTGAGTTTCCACAGCATGTCTTGGACTTATGGACAATGTTTTATCCAAACACTGAATGTTTTGACTGTAATAATGCTGGTTTGAAATATAACATGGTAAGAAGCAGAATGAATACAATATCATACAAATTTCAGGGAAAGTACTACCCCATCCCCCACTCAGTATGTTACAATCACAATGTTTTGACTTACGTTGAACTTAGGTATTTTCTGTTATAATTTTGACATCACTGCAAAGAACACAAAACAACTCAGTCATGCTCCTGAGATTGTAGCAATTAAGACAAACTGTCCACATGTAAGGACAGACCATGCAGAGTTAGAGCTCTGCTTTTCTCTCTAAATCCTGGATTCTTGCTCTTCTTTTTGAATCTTCTCCCCATCAGTACTTCTACTGCTTCTTTGTTCACTGGCCAGTAGGTTAATGGTAGGTATGGAGCTGGTGAAAATCTGTACTCTCAGAGGACTGTGGCTACATTAGAAAATTTGGAGCCTTAAGAATGGCAATAACAGAATAATCCTGGGCAAACTAGTCAGCCTCATGAAGATACAATTTCCTTATCAATAAAACTGAAGTTTAAAGAATCTTTAATTTTCAGGACTGTTTAAGTGCTTTGTAAAACCAAACATACCATCCTGATGCTGATTACTGATACAAATAACAGCCTATAGAGAGGAACATACCACAGTGGTTGAAAATACTGGCTTTCTAGTTCATCACAGCTGGGTTGAAACACTAACTCAGGTATCAGCAGTGGTACCTTGAACAGCTGTATTACTTCTTTGAGCCTCAGTTCAGTAATACAGAAGATGGAGATAATTTAATGGAGCTTTCTTAAAGACTACATAAAGTTCAATGATTAAAGAATTACATAAAATCAAGCCAGGGATTTAGCTCAGTGGCATAAGTGCCCACCTTGCAAGAGCAAGGTTGTAAGTTTGATCATTGGTACCACCAAAAAAAAAAATCTGGTACATAAAATCAAATAACTGAAAGTAAATGAAGTCACTGTTATGTAAACACTCAATAAGTACTTGATATTATTCAGTGTATTAGCAAACCTATTTTCAAGTCCAATATGGTGAATTATTATCCTTTTTCCCTGGATTGAATCATTTGAGGTCTCTCATCTATACTAAATGACACTTACATCTTCAGCTTCTCTAAGATTTTTTTGATACTTTCAAAACTCTTAGAGAATATTTATAGAAAACAGTTTCTAAAATAATTCAGTTTAAAGGTCAAGCAGATGATGTGTATTTAATGCTTCACTAAAAAGTTTAAAACTCTTTGCATTTTACCAAAAGTTGCACTGACCTTGTCTTCACAAATCTATCTCTGTCTACATAAAGCCCATCTTTCAAGCCTCTCCCTAAACTAATAATAGCAGCTTGAAATTGTTTAGTACTGTGTGCCAGATCACGTTTTAAGCATTTACTGATAATAATTTTAATACTTCCAGGAACCGTATGCAGTAAGTAACATATTTACCAATCCCACTCTCGATCAGGACAAACTGAGAAAGAGAAGTCACAGAACCAGCCTAGGGTTATACCATGAATAAGTAGCTAAGGAAAGAGATGAATTCAAGCAGTCTGATTTCTAATGCAAACATGAGCACTTGTAAAACTTGTATCCTGCTTAGCTATCTTTGGAACTCAGGTACCGGAAAACTATTCGATCTCCACTTAACCTTAGTGTCCCTAGCTGGATCCAGTCCTACTTACACAGGCAGTCATTAAAATCAATATGACTGGGCTACTAGCCGCGTGATGATCAATTCTAATCCTCATTTTTAAGATCAACAAGAAGGAACTACTGGGTCATTCTTTTCAACTGCCATCCTTTCTGCTTAGATAGGGATTAGACAATTTTATGAGGGACCAAAATAAACTGTACAAAAAAATGTACACAAAGCAAAGAAATATATGCTCTGACTTTGATCTCTACATATTTTGCGTGGGGGACAGGTGTGGGGCCCTAAAAAAAGATCTGTAATAAAACAGTAAAAGACAATGTGTCCAATTTCAGGATTACACAAGAGATTCTCATCTCAGCCTCGGATGATGAAACTAAAACAGTCCTATTCGTTACTGTACACAAACTGAGTTCAAACCAGATCTTCCACAAGTCAGTCTTAATCCCAGACACTTCACGGGGCACTTAGAGACTTAGCTTTGTTTCACCACAGACAGAAGCTGTTTGTGTGGTTATGACTAAATCCAGCAGACTCAAAATACAGCTCTATCACTGCGACTCCAAGAAACAGTGGTCGCCCTGCAACATTAATCTCTTCAGAGACATGCTGTGAAAATAAGGCAGCCACGGACCATGTAAACATCTGCACCTTTCTCTCAATCTGCCTTAAGCCTAACCTCTACTGCAAAATGGAGAAAGAGAGTGGACTGAAAAATAGGCAGTGAACTAAAGAAACACAGCCCCAGTCACGTTTCTGTTATACCTGTCAACCATATTCCTGTGAATTTATCCTAATTTCATGTGGTCTGGGACACAGAAGCAGAGCTGGATTTTATAACACAATCTCTGTGGGGGTTTTTGGTAGCTTGGCTGGCTTTAGTTTACTTAGGAAAGACTGTCTCTTGGGTAAATATTATACGATTTTAAAAATAACAGAAGCATTATGTGAAACAAAGGTTGGATTGGAAAGCAAATGTAAACTTGAGGTTTCATTACATTTTATGTCATAAAGTAACTTCTAAGCCAGGGATTTCAAACACTTCACAATGGAGCCCCAACTCGTCTTTCCAGTTTGGTCTTCTTGGGTTTTTCCTCTCTCTGACTCCTGTGGGTGAAACTCTGTGGGCCTTCAGGTCACCTGGATCATTCATTCACAAACAGTTCCTAGGAAAACATTATGTACAGTTATAGGACTAGGCACTGGGAATACAAAAATGAAAAAGATCAACAATAATAATAAGTAAATGTTGCTCTATTCCTCTGAGGAGCTCACAGTCTAATAAAAAGCATATAAGAAAGTAATTACAATACAGTAAATGTGAATGTTAGAAACATGCAAAATATACAGGAAGATGGTTCCTCCTTAATTTCTCCAAGGCACCTGCTGCAGTTTGAATCTCACAGAGCCTATGTGTTAACAGGTTGGTGATAGCCTGTGGTACTACTGGGAGTTTGTGGGCCCTTTAAGAGGCGGAGCCTTGTGGAAGGAGGTTAGGTCATTGAGGTTGTGCCCTTGAAGGAGACACTGGAACCCCAGCCACGAGGTGAACCACCTCCTCTGCCAAATACTCTCACCATGATGCTCTGCCTCACCACAACCTGGAAGCAACAGGGACTGAAACCTCTAAAATTGTGAGCTAAAATAAATCTTTCTTCTTTTTAAGTTGATTGTCTCAGATACTTCATACAGTGATGGGAAGCCAACTCACACAGCCCTCCACAGACAAACTCTTTCTAAACAAGGTTTATTCCAGAGCTTCTTTAGCCCTATGACCAGCTTTGCCTCCATCCAGGAGTGCAAGGACCATACCCGGGCACCACCACTCTTGCCATCTCCTCTGACTCACTCTTGCACACACACACACACACACACACACACCTACGGAATCCAGATTTTGTTCAATCCCTGTGTCCTAAATTCCCTCCTAATACAAGGGCTTTGCAAACACTCTTCACACTGTTGGAAACTCATTTACCTTGCAGTGGTTAATTTACTTTTCCCATTTCATCTCAGGCACACTTCCTTGGTGAAAGTCCTCCCTGTATTCCCTTGAGAGTTCAAACCCTCCCATTTGGGGATAATCATGGTGCCCTTTCCACTGTGGTGCTTATCACAGTTTCAATTTTACATTTACTATGGGAAAATCCAATTCATGTCCACCTACACTATGAGACTGTAAGCCCCTTAAAGCCAGGGACCATATCTATTTCTGCTATTATATACACCGATTATCATTATGCTTAAGGGCAAGTACCCAATTCACTAGAGTCTTTGGAATAAACAGCACATAAAAAGGAAAGAGTGGTGAGTTTTTCCTGGGGGAGGGTGGAGTTAACTTCACAGGAAGGGGTCAGCAGGTTTGAGTCTTGAAGGATATGCAAGCATTTATCATACACAATAAACACATGAGCAGAGAGGGCGAGAAAACTGTCTGCCATTGCTCAATAGTACTGGAGCTGTGGGTGTGATCTATTTTGGAGAAGGGAATAGAAAGGCGTCAGAAACAAGGTTGGAGAGATTCAGGGACTAAACCACAGAGGGCCTTTTGTGCTCTGTGAAGCAATTTGGATGTTTGCCATGGGAAATCACTGAAGGGTTATAAAACTGAAGGGAAGTAAAACGATGATCCGATTTGCATTTTAGAAAAATCACTCTCCTGGTAGTGTGAAGGATGTCCTTGATAGGCTGAGAATGGGGACAGGGTGACCACTTAGGAGGCCATCCTACTGGTTAGGAGGATTGGGGATTAAGTAGGATGACAAGTTTCAAAGCAGATGAAAATATGAATAAGGTAAAATAAAAAGCCAAGGTATACCACTCTTTTCTCTTGGCAGCAGACAGAGTAGTAGGGCCATGAACCAAGTTACAGAGTACAAGATAAGATGTTAATTTGGGGTAGGTGGTTGAGTATGGTTGCAAACCCATTGAAGTCTGATATCTAAGAGCAAAATTCTTATGCAAGAATGATGGACGTTCTCCAAGGTCCTTTTCCCTCTTCTTTTATGAAGTCTTTTCAGCTGAGCCCAAAACTACATAGGAGTAACCATATCTTTCAGCCTCCCTTGCAGCTAGCTGGGTCTATATGACTAAACTTTTGACCGTACCATAGGTGACAAGTAAATCCTCTGTTATTTGCTCAAAAGGAAATGTTTTGTCCTGGATTTCATAGACAACCAGGAGATGGGTTCATGTATGAAAATACTTCAGGAGACTGCAGGAAAACAAATACAGGAAGAACCAAATGGCCAGTTAAGCTGACAGGCCAGGTCAGTCACCCTACTTGTTCTGTGAGAAAACAATAAACTACTTATGTCATGCACTGACTAGTGGAATGCTACTTCTTAAGAATCTTATCTCATATCCTAAATAACAGAGACCTTCAAGTAGAGATTCCCCCATATACAATTTCCTACACTCATCTGGGCCTTCAGAAAGAGGTGCAGACAGACAATGAAGAATTGATGCCCATTACCATGCTGAGAATGGGCAAAAGGAAAAACTCCAAAGACAAATCCTAGATTTACATCCCAGCTCTACCTTTTATTAATTATGTGATGAAGT
Source organism: Dolichotis patagonum (assembly GCA_004027295.1). Classification (NCBI taxonomy): domain Eukaryota; kingdom Metazoa; phylum Chordata; class Mammalia; order Rodentia; family Caviidae; genus Dolichotis; species Dolichotis patagonum. The sequence goes on along the minus strand of PVJX010003272.1, from coordinate 49,675 downwards.
AACTTACAACCATGGGATTCTGTCATATAGGTCTGTAATAATACAATACCTGTAACCCTCGCTACTGTAGAAGACAAATCTCCACATCTCAGTAGCTGAACACAAACAATATTAATTTTCATTCACATAATGCCCATGTGCAGATTCAGCAAGACCTAGCCTTCTCTACTTGGTGGCTTTTCCCTCCTTGGGATCTTCATTCACAGCCATTTCCCATCCAGAGTCCATAGTAGGAATGAGACACATGATTCTTAACTCCATGAGCTAGAAACAACATACTTCTTCCATGACTTCCATGACTGAACAATCACTGGATCCAAGATGAGTGCAAAGCAGCCTGGGAAATGTCCCTCTTAGCAGGCACTTCCAGCGGAAGAGCTACACTAAAGCCCACAACTGTCCGTGAGAATCCACCCTGCGTGTACGAGGATGAACACACAGATGGATGGGCAATACACCCAGCACTGCAGGGTGTCCAGAGGCCCTCAGTGTCAGCTTCCACCTTCTTCCCCATTAGTGCCACATCTTCCTCCACCCTAAATACAGGTCGGTATCCCCAGCAGACTTTGCTTTTCCCAGCTGTGTGTCTTTATTCCCACTCTTGCCTTGATTATACAACACCCTACACACGTCTTCCTTTTCTGCTTCATCAGCTCCACGTTTACCTATGTGTGAACACCAGCCTCGGAGTAACCTCCCAGAGAAAGCTTTCTCTCATTTGTCATGGCAGATTAAGTTCCTGTGAGTGCCACCACAGTGCGCGTAACCTTTCACTAAGCGTTGTCAGACGCCCATCTGGTATCACGACGATGTGTCCTCCTCCATCCTGGCTGCGCCCAACAGGTCAGCTAAGCTCCCTGTAACTCCTCTTTGTTCACCGTGACTAAAGGCACACACTGAACTTCGACTTTTAGCTTAGAGACTTTTAGCTTAGAGACTTTTAGCTTGGAGATCTGAGATCTCTCACAAAGAAGGAAGAGTTGAACATTTTTTCAGGCAACTCTGGAAGGGGCAACAAGTGCTTCTTGTTGAGTATTTAAATATCCAGGTGATGACTGCCTGATAAGACCTGGCTACAGATAAAGCATGTACTTCAATAATAAAGCCACATTTTGTTTAAATAAATGTGATTCTTAAAAACCAACCATTCTGAGGAGGCTTTATAAGAACTTTCCATGTGCGTGAAGGTGGCGATGTGGCATTTTCTGGCCATTTGATAAATGTCAACAATCAAACTGTGTGCTTCTCTCCAGCAGGTAAACACACCACTCAAGTTATCAGAGCAGCAGCCACGTCACTTAATTCTGTTAGGTACAGCCACTGCCTGAGGAAAAGCAGCACAAAGAAAGAGACGGAGCAGCTGGCTTCAGGCAACCCACCAACCATGGCTAAATTTTCCTTGTTTCCCACCGAGTCACCTTGGTAAAAGCAGGCAATGCAGAGAGCAGGCATGTCTCAGTCTCCCAAGATAACCTCATTCTGTGTCTCCAGAGAAGGCTGGGGGACCTCAGATAAGAGACAGCCTTCTATGTAGGGGGTGCAGCGTGAAAGCCAGCCACGCTCTTCCCTTTTCAGACTAGCTGCTCCAAGATGGTCTCAGACTCACAGGGCACACAAACCCTTCTGCCATAACCCAGTCTCCAGCTAGACTGAAGGAACACCCAACACCCCACCCCACAACCTAACTCACACAAGGCAGGTCCTCCAAAGGCTACCTGGAGCTGGTCTGAGCCCCTGGACAGTAAAGTCTGCTGATCACTCATCCCAGAGGCCAGGATTCCCCAGGGTGGCAGGACATCACTGCCATGGAGAAGGCGCTGCGCCAGGTTCTGTGTTTACAGCGCTCAACCTATCTGTCCAGTTCCTTGGTCCTGGGCTTTCCAGGGCTCACAGGATTTCACTGCGGGGTTCTGGACGCCACCAGCCCCAGGAGTTGTTCTTTATACAAAAGAAGCTCTGTTAAGTGTGGAAAATACCACATACCATAACCCTCTCTGATAGCCCCAGTCACGGCTCTGAAACGTCCTCTGGAAAACAACTCTGCCAACCCACTATTTCACAAACTTATTTCAGTACAGGAGAACTTCTGCGGCAAAACACCTATCAGCACTTTTTCTCCCTGGACAGTAGGTTGGTTCCATAAGGTCAGGGGCACAGGTGTTTCATTCATTCATTGCTGTTCCTCGCTTCTTAACCTAGTATCTAACACGTTAATAAATAGTTGACAAATTAATGTTCTACCGAAGTATAGTCCCATAAAACTACCTTTGTACAGCTATGTGACTGAAACGTCGCACTTGTACAGAATAACTCAACTAAGGGCAACTTCCCTGGCTGGAAGATCACGTGTCTCTCAATTAAAATTTCAAGTTGAGGCTGGTGCGACAGCTTGGGGATACAGCACTTGCCTCACATGTATGAGATCCTAGGTTCCATCCCCACACTGCAAGATCAATCAATTAATTTAAGCTTGTGAGAAAACTACTAAGCACACAGGAGTATTTATGAGTATTTATTATGCGTGATCATAAACTTCTCCTTTCCCCTCAAAGTATCTTTTCTGGTGCTGAATTAATCCACTCGAATATTTCAAAGCACTCTGTAGCCAGACAGACCTTCAACGCTTATGCTCCCCCGTGCTTATACGTTGTCTTTTAAACTGGACATGGTGGTGCATGTCTGTGATTCAGCACTCTGGGAGGCCAACGCGGAAGGATTGCAAGTTCAAGCCCTGCCTGAGCAACTTAGTGAGGCCTGGTTTCAGAGCAGAGGGCGAGGTATACAGCTCAGTGCCAAGGCCCTGGGTTTAATCCTCAGTACTACAAAAAAAGAAAAAGGAGGAGGAGGCGAAGGAGAGGGTAAAAACCTTTTAAATACAGAGGATGCAGCATTTCCAGAGGACTGAACGGAACTCTCCACGTTATGCAAATAATGCAGGCCACCCCGACCTGGGCACTCAGGAAGGGCCGACTTCAAAATGCTTGAGAGATGGCAGGGTAGACAGCCCTGCACTCGTCCCCAGTCCCCAAAGGCTGGGGTGTGGCCTCTGGTCTGTGTGTGGTCATGGGCCACCCTTGAGTCTCACTGTCCTGCCTGTAGGATTTATAACACACTGCTTAGCCCGCCTGGCTCCCCTTCCACCTACCTCAGGGCTGCTAGAAGCAGGCATTTACAAAATTCTGTCTCAAAACCCAGCAGGTAACAAACACCTACTGTTCAATAAATCTGTAAATCTGCAGTTATGGAAGCATTGTGTATTATTCAACAGACTGTATCCCAGTGCTAGAAGGGTTTCTGCCGGCCATTTAAACACAGGTAAAGCAGAGCTGGGCCAAAAGTGCTATACAAACCAATGTCTGTTGGCCTGGCCACCTATTCCAGAGCACCTAGGGCTGTGGGTATGGACCCGATTTTGGCCAAATCATGGTGAGCAACATGATACCGGCCACAGCACAAAGAGCTTAACCTCAAACCTTCCAAAGCAGACTCTTCAACCTTAAGTAGGCAAATAGCTAGAGCAAATGCTTAGGCTGACATTGACATATTTACAAAAGGCAGGTTCTTGCTAATAAAGTATCCTCATTAATAATAATTAACTATGGCTCAAAAATTGGAATGCACTGGAACATACACAAGGATAGTCAGATACCCTGCATATTTGATTCTCTCTCTGTTCTAGAGACCCTTCTGGGGTGTGCAGTACGCCGGGTAAATGCTGGGGTACTTTCCCATCACGAGGCATGGACACCATTAAAGCACCGAGACTGGCTGGATTCACTGTCTTCCAACTTTGTGGCACAGTCTGCCACGTGCCTTTTGGACCAGATCCTATATTGCTTGTTATTTATCTCTTATGCATAAAATAGAAAAATAAACTCTCTAATGAAAGACCTCCCCAAAGAGAAATTATTGGGGACTTCTACTTTGTAGAATCTCTCTTATATTTCCTGTACATGGATTCATAATCATTTATAGTCTCTTGGTTCTTTGCCCCTTTTTGATTCTTAAATAATTAGATTTTAAGTGCTTGTCGCATGGATCCAGCACCCAGTGGGTGCCCTGCAGACTCAATGGCTCACTGATCTGTGGGTAATTCTAGTAGTGGTGGCCATCGAACTTTGCAGAACTAACTTCGTGCTGCAATGCTTAGTTTCTGGTTAATACTGCCTTTCTGCTTAGTCTTTTGATTACGATCTATTTTCCCTGCCTGCATACTAGGTCAGGACTAACAAATGTGATTGATTGTAGGACTTACGCAGGTAAGCAAGTGAATAATCAAGCCAAGTTGGGTGATTCTGTCAAAAGACGACATTGACAAACAGCCCCAGCTGATTACTGCCCTAGAGAATGAAGGAAAGTGACCCCCATTCTGCGAGGCCTTTCAAGAGTCCAAAAGAAATCTAGTACCTGGTAAATACTCAGTGGTTTTTGAGCTAAGTAATATAGAAAGGATGAATCAGATTTACATCTGAAATTTGCACATTTTTCGCTTCCAGCAGCACAGTGTAGTCGGTAAGAAAATGAATTTCAGTGCCAGACTGCTGGGCTCAGTATCCAGCCTTTGTGTTCAGCCACGTTCACCCATATTCTTATTTTTCTACTAACTCTTGCTTTAATGACATTTTGCAGTCATTTACCTCTTCTGGTCTTGCTTCCCTCTGACTCCAAGACCTTTCTGCAGGGAACTTCACAGGCCAGTCACCTGACACTCCCAGCTGTGTCCTAGCAATTGCAGTCGGGAACACCCTGTCAACCTTTACTGTGATTTTCCTGGTACTTGTTGGTTTAAGGCAGATCTTGAATGTTATTTAAACAGAGGAGACCATTTGAAATTTCTTGGTAGATGAATTTGATCATGATAATTAAAAAAAAAAAAGACCGTCATCTTGTGACAAAAGGCCTCATTCACTGTGGCAGACACCTTACCTGAGTAAGTCAAGACTTCTTCGAATGAGAAAGGCAGTGTAGGCCTAGTGGCTTCTCCTCCATAAGCAACAGCAGTAATTTTATGCAGTCTCTGATCATCTGCATTTGCTATAGTTACATGCTGCGAACAAGTCTTTTATGTCAAATTTAGAGTTTTAAATTCTTTGTGTGTTTGGTCCAATCTGAGTCTTCTCGTGAACCTGACATGCATCTACTGTTAAAAATCACTACTGATAAATTGGAATTCATTAAAAACATTAATGAAGTACATGGAATTGTCAAGAAAGTAAACACAAAAGTCCATTAAGTGGAAAATATAATAAATATCTGCAAATCATCCTACAAGTGTCTAGTATTCAAAATCCACAAAGAACTCTTACAATCTAACAATAAAGGTCCTGAATAGACATTTCTCCAAAGACACTATGCGAATGTCACATGGAAAGATACTCAGCATTCTTAGTTATTAAGTAAATGTACATCGAAACAACGGTGAGTAGTAGGGCTTTTCAGAAAAAAAGAAGTAAGTGTGAGGAGGATGTGAAGGAACCGCACCCTTCCTATCCTGCTGGCGTGAATGTAGGCTGCTCATTTGCTAGGCAAAGGGGTACGGTGGTCCCTGAACAGTTATTCACAGAAAAAATGAAACCACGCACCGATTTCCACGGCAGCACTGTTCCTACAGTCAGAAAGAAGAAACATAATGTCAGTCAACTAATGCAGGCACAAACAGAACTGGGTTATCCGTGCACTTGCATATGCTTCAGCCCTGAAGAGGAATGAGGTGCTGACAGATGTCACACGGAGGAGGAATCTTGGAACCCTGCACGGAGGAAACAGGCAGAGGAAAGGCCACACACTGTGTCACCCTTTTCTGATGAAACACCAGAACGAGAAAACCCGTAGACACGGAAGGTAGAGAGGGATGAAAGAAGAGTGATTGCTGAGTGGATACGGGCTCCTTTGGGGGTGATAAATACTTCAGATTTAAAGAGTGAGAGTGTTTGTATGTCACTGTAAATACAGTGAAGGCCACCGAATTGTGTGCTCTAAAATGGTTGAAATAGTGATTTTATATTATGTAAGTTTTACTACACTTTCAAAGTAAGACTGGCTTGAATCTCCAGCTAAAGAAGTGAAAACCTCCCCACACAACACGCTTTCATATAGCAGATCTCTTCCTGAGTGCGCGTGTACACACACATGCACGCGTTTGTGTTTAGCACCAGAGCTCAGGTCCAGGACACACTCATACCAGGAAGGTACCGGGTTAAGCACTCCCCCCAGCCCAAGTGATTTTAGGAGTGACGTATGACATCTACACATGCATAGCTGACGGCCTGTGCTTATTTTGTTCCCTCTGTCACCAGTCCGGGTGCACTCCAATGGCATTTTTAATTTGCCCATTTGCCAGTGGAAACTCTGGCTTTTCCAATAGTACACTTCCACGCCCAAAGGTTCCCTGATTCGCTGAGCCGTTTTGGTCATCACTGAATGAGGCAGATGTGTGGAACCCTCTCCCTTCTAAATTACATTAAAATGTAAAATAGAAATAGTTGCACATTGATTACCCCAGTGAGAGGAAGGATGTGATTTTTCAGAGATCAGCAAGCTGACTCTTTGACATGAGATAAATAAATCAGAAGCAACTGTGCATCTCCTAGAAAACAAAGAATGTGAGACATGAACTGTGCAGCAAGCTGCTTACAAAAGATGACAGACGTTTTTCTCTCAACAAAAGAAAAAAATTTTTTTACTATTAGGATGCTGATAATAAGATGTTGCTTAAGTAATCGAGACTACAGAAAATATTATGTGCTCCAAATTTAATTTTTTGAATAGCAAACTTCTGTCAAGTGGACCATACAAGTGGAAAAGCTGGGCAAATTAAAACGCTGGGAAGAAATTAAATTTAAGAACATACTTGTTAAAGCCATTGGCAGTTTCAGCTGGATCAGAGAACACAGTTATAAAGAAGCGTGGAAAAGTAAGACGGAAGGTTCTGGCAGTCAGAGCGGTTGTAAAGCAATTTCAAAGGTGGTTTCCTGAAGTTATGTTACAGACCTGATCTACGGTTCATAAATAACCTCAAAGAAATTTTCTATATAAAAAGTCGTGCTTGGCTGGGCATGGTGTAGGACACCTACAATTCCAGCATTTGGGAGGCTGAGGCAGGAGGATCATAAGTTTGAGCCCAGTCTGAGCAACTTAGTAACTGAGTATGACCCTGTCTCAAAGTATAAAATAAAACAGGCACTGGAGATGTAAATTATCAAGTTCAACTGCCAGGACTGCAAAAAATTCATGTTTATCTTTTAGGACATGTCCATTTCAATGTTAATATTAACAGATATATTCCAAATAGGCAGAAGAAAAAGTAGAGGTTTGGAATAATTTCGGTTTAAAAAAAAAAAACAAAACTCCCTCCGGTTCATGTGGAACTTAGAAGGCCCAGGGAAGCACTTTCAGCAGCAACCACCCAGAGAATCCTGGTGCAAGTAATTCTGATCCAGAGAAGCTAAACAGATCTGGTTCTTGGGCTGCTTTTGTAAGGAAATTTGAGAAATAAAGAAACCGAAACCAACCTGTTGAAGGTGAAGGGGACATAACCAGTTTTACTTTCCACCCAAATGAGGTGAGGTGGAGGAGCAGGCAGCAGCCCACAGCCCAGGACTGCTTCACTGGCTGAGTTCTAAACGGGCTTGCCCAGGACACGGAGCTGACGGCTGTGCCGCTTGGACAGCCCCACAGCCCTCCCGGGAGAAGTCAAAGCTGGAGCAGTGGTAGCCCTCAGGTCCTCTCTGGGCTGTCCCTGATCCCCTCCTCCAGCCTCAGGTCCCTGGTCCATGTGAGGATCCAGTGACACCCAGGAGGAGAGCGGCACTGTGCTCCTCGGGCTCTATCCTCTGGGGAGCAGAAGTCCCAGAAGGAAGGAGGATCACATGGAGTAGGATCACCCCACTGCTGGCTCCCTGGGATTCCCTCATCCCACGAAGGAAAGGTGACCTGGGGTGGGAATGGAAAAGGAGAAAGAGCAAAGACGCCATTTTGCCTTCTAGGAAAGATCTGCCCATGGCTTCCATGCAAGCGCTGTCCTCCTCTTTTACAGGCGGGGCCGCTAGGGTTGGCTCCAAGGCCATTTTAGTTCCAGGTGACCCTGCCACACTGGGTGAGCAGGCGGGCGGGGTACAGATTGAAGGACTGGGGAGGGTGGGGACAGGAGGGACTGTTCTTCTCCAGCAGGAAATTTTGGGCCCATAAAATTCCCTTGGCTTGGGACAGGTCAAGCTGATCACCTCACCCGAGATGATTCATGGGCCACAAACAGCACCACGACGGCCACAAACAGCACCACGACGTAGGCCCTGTCAGGTGTCTGCTTTGACTCTTTGGGACCCTACTGCGCTGCTTACAACCAAGGCCCAAGACAGGGTCAGAAGGGCAAGGCCAGGGCCCAGGTGGCTGTTCTGACACAGGGCATGCGGTGTTTCCCTCACATCACCTCTGCTAGGGGCGTAAAGGTCACAGAGCTGAAGAATCTGGGAAGGGACAATCCTTGTTGCTGCTTTCCAGGGGTCCTTGGAAGTCGGTTATTTTGGAAAAAATAAAATTTGTTCTTCTCTCACTAAAGGATCTGGAAACAGCCTCTCGTTTTGTACACACACACACACTTGTTTCCTACATGTGTCTTGACGCTACAAATACCATGTTTACCCCCACTGAGAAAGAGCAGAAACCTGTGGGCAATCCTGCAGAGGACCAGAAAACCAAGACTGGGCGGCACCACGCATGGGGCCCCAAGGCGGGGTTCAGATCCTGTGCAAACTAACTTCACTTCTCTTCTCGGATCCCAGCAAGGGTGGGCAAATTTTTCCCTGACTCTTGAGTCCACACCAAAGTGACAGGGACAGGACAGCTGGAAGTGGACACCTGGTCTACCCCATCTACAGACACGCCAGAGACCAGTATCTGAAGGCCTGTGGTAGCTCCAGGCCTTGGGAGGCTGAGAAGGGTGGCCAGGGAACCTGGATTGGGCTTGCCTGTTCTTGGGCTAACTCCTCTGCTCTCAGAAGACCCTGCATCTTTTCAAGGAGACAAGGAGGCAAACAGCGAGCAAGGGCTCCTTCTCTTTATCTTGGCCTTTCTCTTACAAAGCCTTCGTCCTTCTTCTTGTTTCTTGCTCTGACCTTTGTCCCTTGCCTTTCCCTTAGGGCTAAGGAAATGGACTCACAGCTCCACAAACCCCTGCTCCAAAGGCTTAAGGGCCCCGCACTGCAGTGCAGGGAATGGGGTGGGCAAATATTTTAAGACACGGCTCCTAGAGTCAGCCTTCCAGCTCCCGAATTCTGACAGTGACGGTCAGTGCCAAGCTTCCTAACTGCCAAGCTTCAGCTCTCCCTTTAGATCAGCTAGAGGTGGCCCTAACAGACACACTGCCTGTAATCCCCAGAGCAGCAGCAGACTGTGCTCGGCTTGGACCACTCCAGGTACACTGCCAGCTATGCTGGGCAGCCTGGGCGAGGATCCCAACCTTCAGGGCCAGGTGCGGGCGCTCCCAGTCCTGTCCAGACCAGGCTGCCCCAGCAGTGTGAACTCACTCACACATCCCAGACCCCAGGAGGGACTCCGGCTGCACCCTGCAGAGGAAGTCCTCTAGATATGGGGCCCTCAGACTGTGCTGGGTCTCCAGGCTATCTGCAGAGGTCCCCTGGGCAGTATTTGCAGCCAGGTTTGGGGATGCGTCATGTATTTTGTGATAGCCACTGTGTTGGGGGAAATCTATAGCGCTTAAGAAGTTAACCCAGAGAGGGCACGCAGCAAGTGCACAGAGACAGGTGACTGGACAGGGCATTGAACAGGGGACTCATTCACTGTTCACTGCTGCCTGACTCCTCCTCACCTTCCAGGAGCTCTCATTTTCCGCTACAGGGATCCAGTCCGGAATTATTTCCTAGTCCCAACCTTGCCCACCTCACCGCCCCTCTGTGTGGTACATAGGTCCGGGCCAGAAAAGCGCGCCCTGGTACATTGTGCGGGCATCAAGCCAGCGGCTCGGCAGCAAAGCTCCAGCCAGGAGCCCTTTTTCCCCACTGCTTCCCCTGCGCTCCCGCCATTTGACCTCTAAAACGCACAGCTTGGTGTCAGGCTCCGGCTTGGAGGGAAAGAGGACAAGATCAAGGCCTTCCCGATCACTTCTGAGATCCCTCACATCTCCGCCCTCCAGCGAGTCCCGCGCACCACAGCTGGACTGGGAGAGCGTAGCACCCACCGCACCGGGCACTTAAGGGCCTGACCCTATTTCTGGCCAGCCCCAGCCAGTGTCCACCTCCTTTTTCCCCTTTCCCTTCTTCCTGCCCAGCGCGCTTCCGAGACTTTAAGGTCAGATCTGCTCTCGTGTGGCAGCCTGGAGGCCCCGCACCGCTAGGCTGAGCGGTCGTGGCCTCCTCGCCCCCGCGCCAGAGCTCAGGCGCACAGAGGTCGCGAAACGGACGCGCGTAGTCGCCTCTCCGGAGCGAGCCACGCTCCCCGCCCCGCCCAGCGCGCTTCCCCGTGGGAACCCGCGCGCCCATCCCGCCTCCCGCGTCCTGGCCACTTCGGCCTCTTTCACTGCTTGAGACCAAAGTCACCTGAAGTTGAGAGCAAGGCCCCAGAGAGAGGGGGAGGGGAGCGACGCTCTGAAACCCAGAAAGAGGGGCGCATTTAAGGGGGCGCCCGCGAGCGCGCCTGGGTGCGCCGGGGCCCCTCCCCGCGCCCCGGGGTCGGCGCGGACTCACGGGGTCGCGGTGCGCGGCGCTCTTCCCGCTCCGGAGAGGGCTGGTTTCGGGGCTCCCCGCCGTCTTCTTGCGCGCGAGGGCAGAAACAAAACAAAACGATCACGGGACGCCGCTGAGACAGGCCGCTCTCCCTTCGCCCGGCGGCCGCGTGTGACCTATAAATAGCAAACTTTTCGACGGAATCAACTAACAATCCGGGGAGCGTGCGCACATTCGCCCAGGATCGCTCCCTTGCCCGGGACGACCCGGTGCCATCGCCCCCTCCCGCGCCACTCGCCTTGCTGGGGAGAGGAGGGCGGCATTTCATTTTCTTAGAATTTCCAGTTTTGTTACTTTGGCAAGCCGGGCCCCTCCCCCCCCCGGCTCTGCCCTCCCCGCCCCCAGGGACGCACGCGGGCTGGCGCGGAGGCCGGAGAGGGAGGAGGATCCGAGCCCGCGCTCCCGGGGCGCGCGTGCGGCAGCGGCGGCGGCGGGGGAGGGGTAAGGAAATGGTGCCCGGACCTGGGGGGTTCCGGAAGTGCGAGGACAGGAATTTAGGTAATCCCGAAATTTGTAGAAAAGTGCGAAAAGAGGAGCTGAGAGGCCCAGCAGGGAGCTCAGAGCAGGAGCCTTCCCAGAGCAACAACAGCGGCCGCTGGCCGCAGCGCCTGAGCCCTCCGTCCCGGTGGTCCGGCCGGGGAAGCCGGAGAAGCCGGGGAAGCCGGGGAAGCCAGGCGCACCGCGCGCTCAGCGCGCTCGCGTGCTGCACCTGCCCTGCAGAGCCTGGCCAGGCCGAGTCGAGGGTGGTGAAGGATTGGTTTGAGCCTCATTTTCGCTGTACAGCTGCCTCGAAAAGCCCTCAAGACAACAGACACTTCGTGTCCGCTCCAAACGTCCCCAGTTGAAGAGGCAGTGTCACTACATTTATCGTGGATGTGCCCCCAAATACGCAGCAAACCCAGGGTGTGTAGGAGCATAGACATCCACTAGGGTGAGTGGGGGCCTAAGAAACCGGGGCGCCGCAAGTGCGGGCTGCCCACCCTAGGCTCAGGTCGCTTCTCAGGCCTGAGGGTAGTGGCCAGGCGTCCCCGAGGCTGCCGAGGCCTCCAGCAGAGAAGGGAGAGGCTCGCGCTTTCCTGCCACCTCCGCTAGGCGCGTGGATGCGGCAAGAGCCAGCCTGGCATCCAAGCCCAGGGCAACGACTAGGCGTCTCCAGCGTTGCGGCCTCCAGTCACCTCCTCACCCCTGTAAAGGGAATTTGTTTGTCCCAGATTCCAGAGGAGTTTGGGAGGAGCGCGAAAGAGGTGCGCGGTATGGCGCCTTCCTTCCAACCCGAGCTCGGGAAGCCCTAAGCACGCTCCCCTGTCCTCTCCAGGTCCTGGGCGATGCCGTGGGGCCGCTCGGCCCGGCCTAGCCGATCGTAAGGGCGCAGCAGGCGAGGCTTGGTGGATGGAAGCTTGGTGGATGGAAGCCGGGAAGTCCCGAAGCACCCTGGCCCAGTGGGCGCCGAGAGCTGTGGACCTGTCCCAGCTGCCCTCACGCTCCGGTTTTGGACACTGCTACCTCCGCGGAGCGCGCCCTGGCCCTAAGTCATGCCCCAAACTGCCAGGGGCGCTCAGCCAGGAAGCAGGCGGTTTCTTCCAGGCCCTCGACCTGGGCAGGCATCTCCCAGATGGCCTCTAGGCTTTCCCTAGGCCGTGCAGCCCTGTGTGGATGCAGGCCAGCGCCTCACTTGTGCCCTCTGCAGACCCAGTGTCCCCAAAGTTCCGCCCGCAATCCACCCGCATTCCCCGGCTTGGAGACTATAGAACTCCGCCACGCAAGCCAGGTAAGGCTCCTAGAGGGGGAGCTGGAGGTCAGGTGGCTGATCTAGAAGGTTCTAGGTGTTTGTACGAGGGGAACAGACCCTGTAGGGATAAAGACCAGGGACGCAGAGTCCCCGCAGCTGTCTCCCACGCCAGGTTCACGTCTATTGTTTTATGCCTGGGGGCAAAGCTGCCTGGCATGATAGATCCTTTTAGATCCCATCACTGGGAGAAAATTCCTGGTGATAAGGATTATCTCCGGCTCCAGTTATCTTGCCATCAACCCCATTTATCTCGCTCTCGCTTCAGCCCCTCGGGACGACGAGGAGGGTGAGGCACCCGCGGGAGGACTGACCGAGCCGCTGCCCTCGGACGGAGCGGAGCCGGCCAGGCGCGAGGCCACGCTGTGCGCCCCTCTCGGCTCAGGCTGGGGAGCGAGGACACGAAGAGTTTCTCTGTCTCTCTCTGCCAAGCCCCACGCTTCTTTCAAATGATTTTAGTCCGGTGCTTCGGTCTATCCATATACATTTCCAATCTCATGGCTCATAAACTATTAGCAAAATGGTTTCATTATTCACCTTCTGTATCCTAAGAAAGGGAGAGAGGACGCGCGCAGGAGGGGGGGGGGTAGTCCCACACCGGTTAACAAAGGTGCCGCGCGCTGACATCGTGGCTCAGGCCGCCTTCTTCAAGCGCCAGATCGGGTCCTCTTCCAAGGATTTGCAGCCGGACCCCTGTGACTCGCCCTCTCCCTCCCGTTTCTCTCCCTCTCTCCATCTATTCCTGTCTTCTCCTTCCGACGCTTTGGCCTCTCCACAGACCAGATGGGTAGGAGGGTACCGCAGGCCCATTATTTGCTGCCTTAGGTGTCCTGGATAACACGCGCCCTTTCGATAGGACGCAAGGAATTAATTGGTTCCAACTGCAGTCCCTTTTGGGTGGTGTTGGTGATGGGGTCTCTGCTTGTCATCCCCGAAACCAAACCGCCTTAAAACAGGAGCGTCTGGGACACCTCCCAAGTAGACTAGCAGTCCCGGGGGGCGCTCGGATGTACAAGTCCGGACCCGGTTCCTGCAAGCTGAGAAGCGGCAGCAGCGTGGGTGGGTGCGCGGGTGCCTATGGACATGGACCGCGGTAGAAAAGATGCCACTGAGAGTCCTCCTGCTCGGGGGTCTTTGTCTAATTCTAAAAGGTGGCAAAAATACATCCTTAAAGGCATCCACTTAAGTGAAAGCAGATAGACACAAAGTGTCACGGAGCGCAAGGGCGGCCTGAGGCCGCGCGTCGCCGGCCAGGAGGTAGCTGATGACGCAGCCTGGGGCGCCTCCGAGGGTTGGCCTTTCCTGGACAAATATTTTATCTAAAATGCGTGTCAGCGTATCACCTCACCCCGGCCGCCCCTACACTCACTTCCCCCAGACCTTTTTTTTCCAAATGCAAAGGACGCTGGGCCGCTGAGCCGCGGTAATGAGCCTGGCGGTGGAAACCAATCTGCCCGGGAGAGCCCCCTGCGCGGTCGCTGGCGCCTGGCCGGGGCCTCCCCGCGCGCGCTGGGTCACCGCGCCGCGCGGCCGCTGCTTAATATACATGGGGTGGGAACGCGAGGAAGCGCATCTCCGCTCCCGTCCATCCTGGAGAGAGAGAGAAAAAATCAATTTGCTATTTATTTTTGAAATATATAGATTTGAGAAAAAAAATTTTCCAGGCCGACCCCCTTCCAGAATGGCGAGCCCACACTGAATTACGGCTTTTAATGACTTTCCCCCCGATTGCCATCGCTATTTCGCGCCCAGGGCGCAGGTGGGGTGAAGGTTTTTGGGGAGGGGTGTTCCATTCTAGGATCTTCAAAAAGCGCCGCCTTATGTGTTAATTGCATGCTGTTACGCACATCTGGGACTGCGTGCTGACCACCTCGAACCAACTTTTAATTAACACAGTGACCTGGCAGAGCCGCCGACGCACAGCCTCCCCCGCGCGAGGCGGAGATGAACGGCGCGGGCCAGCGCCGCCAGATGCGCAAGGAGCTGCCTGCGTCCAGGGCGGAGGGTGCTAATTGCCAACGCTCCCCTCGGCCTGGGAACATTTTCTTCCTCTCACCTCCAGGAAAACAACAAAGAGAGTAAAAGACCCGCCCCTGCCGCAGGCTTCTTGGATCCTGGGGAGAGGCGAGACCCACAAAAGCCTTGCTGAGGAGCCTGATTTGGGCCTGGACTGAGCTCTGGAGCCCAGGCTCCGCGCGCGCCAAGTTCCTGGATCTTGAATGTCTGCAAGCTCGGGGATCCTGGAGCCTCCTTCTTCCCCACCCCCAGGTCAAGCCGCGCACCCCAAGGCCGATCCCAGGGAAGGCGGGATAGGCGTCTTTCGGCACCCGTCGCGGCCGCTGGCGGCTTGGGGCAAAGGAAATGAGTGGCTATTTTTAGGATGCCAGGCCCTTTCCAGGGCTGCAGGCCATTCAGGGGATCCCTCCAGGCGAAGGCCAGCCAAACCCCTATTGCAGGCAAAAAGGAACCCAGAGGCAGCTCAGAAGATGCCACCTGCAGATAGGCAATTTCGCCCTAAGTAATTTCACTCAGAATTGAGGGTGTTTCCCTGAGTGGTGCCTTCAAAGTGAGTGCCGAGCCTGCCTCCCTGTTGGGCGCCAATGCGGGTTAATCCCTAGGCGCGCACTCATTTTCTCTTTCCGCGTCTAATCGCAGCCTCCTGCTCTTGAGTGCCTGGCTTCCGCAGACAAGCCCATAAAAAAATGTCAGCGCGCCACGCCTTCTCGCAGTCATAAAGAAGCCGGAGCGAATCGCTCCCCAGTTACAGTTTAACGTCCCCTCCAGGTAACTGCTGAAGTTCCTTGCTTGACACTTTTCATCCCCAATATAGAACTTTTCAATAAATACGTAAAGGCGTCCCGACGAGAGAAGGACATGCCACAAATGCCAGCTACACACCTACAGGTTCTGAGGCGCTGCTTTGCAAAATTTAAGGAGACAAGATCTATCCCCAAATTACTGCTCCTCTTTTTCGTTTCTTAACCACTTATCAGACAAATCGGGAAAATTTGAAACTAAAGGAAAAGGAACGATAAAGACAAGAAAACGAAGTTCTATTACTCGGTGTGGTATTCCTCTCCTTTCATTCAGGTCTTCTTTATATTCAGATAAAGATGTAATCAAACCACATCTTTAGCCCAAGAGAAACCCATCAGTAAATTACAATGGCCCTCTGAAAGATAAGGCCTTTGGAAAGTCAGCACGGGCACTGGCCGGCAGCTTTCTGTGGGGTTTTAGTGGACCTCAGCGCCCTATTTCAGCTCACAAATTGATCTGCAGAATTGAAGCCACAAACCTGATAGCCAAGGGAAAACAAGTGGTAACTCCAGCTGCTGGTCTTTTGATTTACTCTGCCTGCGAAGATGTATGCTGGAGTGTTTTGATAAGGGAGAAAAAAGGGAGTCAGCAGTTTGATTTGGAAACTCTTTTATTGCTAAATGTGGGTGCAGGTTTAAACTAAAGAAAGTGTTTCTGCTAGGGACATTTGCATGGCGCATCCATATGCATTAGCAGCTGCACGGTGTTCTATCATCAATTCCTGGGAGCATTTATCTTTTCTTCCCCCTTTGTCTTTCTCAGAGGAAGTGGGTGAGCGGTTTAGAGGGAACCATCTAGACTGGAAGGGTGGGTAAAAGGTCCTGCGTCCTTCAGGTCATCAGCCCCTCACCTGCCTGGAACAACCTGTTTCTTTGGACGACTTTGGAGTATTTGAAGTAGTTAACCTCTCTGGTTACTTGTTAAAAAATTAAAATAGTGGGTTAACAGTGTATAATTACCCAGAGAAAGGGGCCTTGGTGGTTCAACTGTATTGGGGGGGCAGAGGTGTTCCCATGTGCTGATTTGTTTAGTGGTTCTGCAGAGAAACTTTCATTAGAAGTTTTTCTGTAAGACCTCCTTCTTCATTTACTACTACTTAGTTGAGATGAAAGTTGGGAATCAAAGCAGCTAAGAGGACTGACGGTGTCTGAGAGCAAAGCAGCAGAGGTACCTGATGTTTCCATAGCTCCATACGAGAGCCACTGTAGAATTTCCTAAGCCATTGTCTGCACTGATTCTGAACCCAGCTCAGCGGCATTTTAGGTGACTGTCTCCCTGGGTTCCAGGGCAGAGGATCTACACTGTCAAGTTCAGGTCAGGAGACCGGCTTCTTATTTTGTCTGATTCGGTTTGGTCATGCAGGCTATTTTTCTTTCAAAAGAAGAAAAATGTACGTTTTAATGTTGGAGTGACAAGAGCCCCAAGCTGAGAGACTAAACATAAGTGCATTTTTGCAAATCACCTCATTTTGGGGCAAAGCCAAGTGTTGTATAGAATCATTTGAGGGTAATTTCAATTATGCACAGACTTTTGACAAAGTCCAATTTGAGAGTGAAACAGCAAATCCTACACACACACACAAATAAAGCAAAAACAACAATCCTCATTAGAAACTGTGATGATGACCAGTGACGATGTCTGCTAAAGATCTTAGGCTTTTTTCTTCCATTTTTTAAGTGACAAGGGAATTATTTAGGAAAACAATGAAATGACAGTAATTAGTAATTTTCTAACATGGATGGCATTAATACGCACTATTGTACAAATGTACATGCACAATGACACATAAATATGCATGAGTCCAAAGTATAATCTATTTTTATGTCCTGTTTCCAGATGTTTGCAAATACTTGCAGTGCAGTGATCTGACCTCACCAAGAATTTGCTAAGATCTCTGCCATTCAGCAGTGTCCTAGCCATTGTGTGTATCACATAATTGAATGACTTTCTCTTGCCCTCCATTGAGTCAAAGTTATTTGACTTTTAAAAAACTCTTCAGCTTTAAAATAACAATTCAGTATAATATAGATGTAAGTGAAAACAGTTGCTTGGTATTGTATAATGGAAAAATTTACCAGCTTCAGTATTCTAGTCAGTGATTTCAGTGATAATCAGAACACCCCATTATTAAGGCTGGTTAGCTTAGTTGTGTAGAGGAGAACATGACCTAGGACTGATATTGTTATGACATCCCCCAAACCCTGACCAGCTGGTATAATTTTGTACCAGAAATGAGAGGAGGGTCAACCAAGCGTGTGGACGGATCTACACAAATGAAAGACAAAACTTTATGGTTTTTAGTATATACATTACTTACAGCATTTAATGCAGAGGAGAGGGGAAGAGAGCGCATGCCTGCAGCCGAATGAAATCTCTCTGGCAAGAGTCGTCAGAGAGCAGGACAAGAAGCAAGGAATTGTCAATAGAGGCTGCAGGAGAGCTCAGACATGATGAGGACCTGGACCGTGCTCGCCTTGGTACTGCGTGTCATCCGGGACGCTCCGGCTTCAGCACGTATCCACTTTCTCTTTCAGATGAAGAATCTGCTTGCTTTGAGATAGCATTCTGATAGTAAACATTTCTGGCTGCATTAATGGTATCCATAGGCTGAGGATGTGGGGGAAATCTGAGAAAATTACTTATTTGCTTATCCACTTATCTCTTGTTATATTTACAGAATTATTTTGTTTCTCCTCAAAGACTTTCTTTGTCATAGGTCACAATACCATAGACTCTTTCAAATATACTAGAAAACAAATGTAAACTGTGAACTACTACAGCGGCTAAGCTTCCTTTGCCAAATACAAAAAACAGAAAGAAGCTCTGCTGTGCTCTGCTATGCTAAGGCTATGGCCATTTATTCATATTCATGTCCAGTGAGTATGAGCTGGCTAAGTGGAACCCACTCATAGGCTGGCCCTGGGCACACTTCTCCTCCGAGAGCTCCACCAGGTTCTCACAGTGCGTGTCCAACAAAATCCCTGAGTGTTTCTGGTAAAAAGAAGGGGAAAGACATGACTTTGAAACATGCCAGAGCATTCTGTTCTTTCTCCACAGGCTGATGCTCAGAAGAAATGATGCTTTCTGAGTCTTACTGGACTTTCATCAGAGCCTAATCTACCCAAGGGAAGGAACCCCCAACTCTGAATGCCTGTAGCCTTCCAAAGGAGGGAAGGGAATTCTCAGCTCTGGCCCCCTGGAGCTGTCCTGTCTCACCTGAAGGGGGGCAGATGTCTGAGAAGTGTGTGTCCTGTTCACAGCCAGGGACACAGGTGCTCCAAGACTGAGCCCAGCCTGGGGGCGGGGGAGGACCACAGAACAACCCTGTACCCTGCCACATGACCACCGATTACTAAATGTCCATCTGCTTCCAGTCCTTGGCCCAGTGTGTGCTGTCCAGCTTCAATAAAATATTCCAGACTGTACTAAAAGACAAAAATGTTTGAACAAACATCAAAAACAGAAAGGCAGGTAGGGCAGGAATGTTGGAATTCTCAGACCAATGAGATCAATGCACTACGGGCTTCAGTGGAAAAATTAGACAACATGCAAGAAGAGACAAGATGATGCAAATAAGGACATGAAAATTGTGAGGGAAAAAAGTGGAATGCTGATGATTGAAAGTACTGCAGCAGGAGTGGAGACCCACCTTCAATGAGTCCATTAGTAGACTGGGCCAGGCTAAGGAAATATTCTCTGAACTTCAGAAGGTCTCAGAAGGACCTTCTGAAGTTTAAATGAGAAGACAAAAAGACCAGAGAGAATATGAAACAGAAGAGCCAAGAACAGTGAGATAACTGCAGGGATTATAAACACACACTATGGAAAGAAAAGAAGAAGAGGAAGAAGAAGAAGAAGAAGAAGAAGAAGAAGAAGAAGAAGAAGAAGAAGAAGAAGAAGAAGAAGAAGAAGAAGAAGAAGAAGAAGAAGAAGAAGGAGAAGAAGAAGAAGGAGAAGAAGGAGAAGAAGAAGAAGAAGAAAAAAGGAGGAGGAACAGAAGGAGAAGAAGGAGAAGGAAAAGAAGAGCAACAGAAGCGCTATTTGGAGACCAGTTACTGAAAATATTTTCATGTCATATCAGACACCAAATTACAGATTCAGGAAGCTTGAAGAAACAGGATAAACACCCACAAAACTATGCCTATGTATCTGGTGTCAAAGTTTGAGAAAATCAAAGGCAAAGAAAAGAATATTGAATGAAGTTGGAGGGGAAATAAATCTTAGCTACAGTGCACCAAAGATAAGAATTACACCCATTATCCTTAATATCTATGCCAGCAAGAAGAGAGTGAGTAAAATATTTACTGTTGAGAGAAAAAATACCCACCAGCCTATAATTCTGTACCTGATAAAATTATCCTCCAAAAACGAAGGAGAAATATTTTCTTGAGCAAACAACAATTGAAGGAATGCAATATCAGCAGAATTGTCACACAAGACATGTTTTTTAAACTTCAGAAAGAAGGATAATACTATAGATAAAAATCTTGGATCTCCATAGAGAAAGAAAAAGTATCCAAGAATAAATATATTGAAGTAAAATAAAAAACCTTATGTTTCTTATTCTTAACCAGTCAGACGTTTTGTCAAATAATAGCAACAATACATTTGATTTTCATGTATATATGTATTTTTATGCTCTTATGTACTTATGAATGTGAGAATGAATGACAATAATCATTCCAGGGATAGAAGGGAGGGATTAGGAATATTTTGTTGCTATAAAGAACTCACATTAAGTGTGAAATGTTGTGTTACTTAGAGGTGGGCTTGAATTACTTGTAAATGTATATTGCCAAACCTAGAACAATTACTAAAATTTTTAAAATAATGCACAGTATAACAGATATGCTAAGAAAAGAGAGAAAATGATATTGCTCAGTATTCTCAAGTCACAAGAGGAAGGACTAGGGGTGGAGCTCAATGGTAGAACACTTTCCTAGCATGCAATCGGCTGGAGTGTGATTCCCAGCGTTGCAAAAATAAAATGACACAAATGAACTTATAGAAGGCAAAATGTACTGGAAGAAAAATACAGAAGCAAAGATTAAGGAAGAAAATAGAGAACTGTGGCAAATACAATACGTACAAATCAAAGTGTATCACCAATCAAGACACTGTGGGTGTAAATGTACCCATAGACAGAGTCAGAGTGAATTAAAAAACAGAGCCAACTGCATGTTGATGGCCACTTGAAACTCACTTTACATAAAAGACACAAACAGATAAATAAGTGAGAAGTAGAAAAAGACTCATTGTGTTGCCACTAGTCAAAAGGAAGTGGGAATAGCTCTATTAATTTCAGACAGCACTGACTTCAAAGCAAGGACAGTTACCAGAGATGAAGCGAAGCATCCCATGATGATAAAAAGGTCATAATCCAAGAACGGTGCAACAATCTGTAATGTGTATGCACATAACAGAGTATCAGAATAATTGAAGCAAAAACTGAGAGAACTGCAAGGAGAAATTTATCAGTCTACTGTTATATTTGGAAATTTTAATACCGATACAGCAGAATTGGATCCGTGCAAGGCAGAGCAGCAGTGAGAACTCAGCAGAAGCCAAAAGCAGCATCAGTCAGCTGGACATAACTGACATCCATAGGCTGATTCTCCAGCTTCACCTGGAATATGCCGCAAAACAGAGACACTCCAAACTCCACAAGAGTAGAGATTACACAGTGTCCAAACTCAGATCGCATTGCATTTGAGTTACAAGTCAATAACAAAGATAACGGGAAACCCTAAAGTACTTGGAGATAAAATAACATACCTCTAAATTAAACAGGAGTGTCATGAGAAATTTCAAGATACTTAAAAATACTTTGAACTAATAAATAGTAATAAAATATACTGTATATATTAGGGATCCAGTGAAATCATGGTCAGAGGAAAACTTATGGCATTGATGCATATATTAAGAAAAAAAGATGTGAATGAGGTCAATAATCTAAGCATCTAATTTTAGAAACTAGAATATGGAAAACAAATTAAATCCAAAATAACCAGAAAAAAAACAGATAATAGACATTAGAACAGAAATCAACAGAATTGAAAAAAGGAAATCAATAAAGAAAATCAACAGAACCAAAAGCTTGTTCTTTGGAAAGGTCTATAATGTTGACTGCACCTAGCTGTGCTAAGCAGAAGAAAAGATGTGGATTATTCTGATAAAGAAAGAGGAGAAATCACTATACTGCTCCTACACACTAAAATGTTAGAATATTAGGAATTCTGTTGCAACCAATCTGATAACTTAGATTAAATGTATCAATTCCTTGAGTGACAAAATATGATGGAACACAAAAAGAAACAGACAATCTGAATATGCTTATATCCATTACAGAAGTTCAATCAGTTATTAACCATCCAAAATAGAAAACACCATTCCCATATGAGTTCACAGGTTTAAGGGAAGGTATAAATGACATTTATACCAATTATCTAAATCTCTGTCAAAAGATAGAAATAGAGACAATACTTTTTGATTCATTGTATGAAGCTAACATTACACTAACATCAAATAAAGGTACTATACATAAACTATACACCAATAGCTTATGAACACAGATGCAAAAATCCTTGAAAAAATATTAGCAAATGGAATCCAACAGTATATAAAAATACACCACAATGAAGGGGCACTTATCCCAGGTATGCTATAAGAATGACCAAAATCCAAACACTGGTAACAGCAAATTCAGATGAAGATGGGAACAGAAGGAATTCTCACTCACTGACTGTGAATGTGAAATACAGTGCAGTTATTTTGAAAGACAGAATCTGAGTTCCTTACAAAATTCACATTATTCTCTCTTATTGAACAATCCAGCAGTCTTGCCTTTGATATTTACTGAAATAAGTTGAACATTTATGTCCACATCAACATCTGCACATAGGTATTTATACCAGCTTTGTTCTTTTTTAAAAACACTTTATTAGTGCATGTAGTATCACATGATGCTGAGGGTCATTTGAGGAAGACCCCAGCTTACCCCTTCTTTTCATTGTCCTTTCCCGTCTCCAGAAATCTGACCCCTGGTCTCTTGTCCTTGCTTCTTTATTTTATGAATATATGCATGCAAGTGTGCAATCTTGTATATTTTAGGTTTCTCATGGTACGATTTGTATTTGGGTGTCTCCCCAAAGCCTCACACTCTCATTGGTGGGATTTGTGGAAGGCAATTGCATTACCCGGGTGTTGCAGTTACCTTGGTGTCAGGAGATGGGGTCTGGCCAGCAGTGCTGTGTCACTGGAGACAGGATCTGGGAGAATTTATCTTCCTCCCAGGCTCTGTCTTGGCTTTCTGTTTCCTGGCTGCAGTGAGAGAGGCCATTTCCTCTGCTGGACTTTTCCACCTGCTGCTTCTGCCTGGAGCCAGGCCTTCAGGAAGCTTCTAAAACTTGATTCAAAATACACTTGTCCTTCTTTAATTTGTTGGTGTGGGTATTGAGTCCCCGCAAGAAGAAAACTTGCAGGGACTCAATACTTCACATTGTGAATCTGGCTAATTTCATCCATGTGATGGTTGTCCGTTCCATCCAATTTCCCGCAAGTGACATGATTTCTTCTCTATGTCTGAGTGACATTCTATTGGGTCTATAGACTCCACTTTCTTTTTTTAATCATCTCTTGATGGGCATCTAAGCTGAATGAAGGCAAAACTGGGTGAATAGCAGAGAATATTTGCTAGCTGCTCTTCTGATAGAGGTTTAATATCTACCTCAGTTACTGAACAGCTCCTCGCTTGAACTTCCCACTATACAAACAGCAAAGTTAGAAAAACATCTGCTTGGTGTTTGTAACTTTGCTTGCCAGTTGAACCAAAAATCCTACTCTAACAAATCTGGATGGGTCTAGAGAGAGTCGTGCATTGTGTCTCTCTGTGTTCACAAAGGGACCTCACTTTAGTCTAAACACTGCTCTAAATTGGACAGTGCTTGTGTTAGTGAGTTAAAATACTTGTTGTTGTGGTTTTCTTGCACTGTATGTTCATAAAATATCATAATCACGGCTCCAAAGTGAGTTAGTGATACCATCAGTGAAGCTAAGAGGAAAACTGTGAGAATGAGGGTAAAAAAAGAGAAATTTGTTAATCATAGAGAAATTTGTTAATGTCCTGGAAAAATGCATTTATAAGTGTAAATTTTGGGATTCAGAATTAATTATTTGATTTTCCATTATTTCTTATGGGAAAAATACGTTTGTTTCTCAAAACTCTTGGTATTTAAACATGAAATAAGAATGAACTGAGTTTGATAACTGAGGTGTCACTGTGTAATGAACTTTAAAAAATTAACCCCATAAAACAAAGAGTCCAATAAAAAGGGAGAGAATGAATAGAGTAGATATTTCCCAGAAGCTGAAGCCCAAGTGACCAAAAGATATATGAAAAAATTTTTGACATTTTTGCCATCAGAGAAATGAAGATTAAACAACCTTGAGATTCTGCCTCACAGAATATTAGTATCTAGCATGCACAAAGCAGTCAGCAAATTATACTGGAATAAAAGACTCAGTCCAAAAAATGGCCAATTGAAATAAACACTCTCAGAAGTACAAATAGCCAATAAATACATGAAAAAATGCTCAACAACCCTGGTCATTAGAGAAGTGCAAATTAAAACAAATCTGAGGTTCCATTTTACTCCAGAAAGGATGACGGCCACCAAGAAATCAAATAATACCAAATGCTGGTGAGGTTGTGGGAAGAAGGAAACCCTTTACATTGACAGTGGTAGTGTAAACTAATATACAATCATTGTGGAGATGCCGCAGAAAACTAAAACTAGAGAGTCCACAAATGGGGTAAACGTGCAACCTGTGGAAATCCACGTGGAGGTCTTTCAAAAGGCTAAACATTGAGACACCAGCTGGCCCAGCTGTACCACTCCTGAGCGTGTTCATGAAATGACCAAGAGCTGCACGCTGGTGATACATGTATCCTGTCTATTGCGGTGCAATTCACAATAGCCAAGTAGCTTTGTTCTTTTTTTAAATTTTATTTTAAAGGGGTTAGAATTAAACACAACAAAACAGTACAAAATGGGACATAAGAAAGCATAGATTCCAAAGCTAGACAACCAGAGATCTTTACTATCATATTGTCTCTTGTTTTCTTCCAGATGGTTGTCCATATCTTCGCCTACAGAGAATTCATACAAAACAACATAGTCAACCTCTCCAGATGTGTCCAGATCACTGGCTCCCACTTGCTAACGGGGGGCTGGGGGGAGGATGAGATGTTTGATTCTCAGCCCCTGTGCCGGCAGGCTCACAGCCACTCACCAGGGAGGGGAGTAGTTGCTTGGTTTCCCGGTGCCCCAGGTCCCAGCATGGCTGGGGTCTCAGGAGTCACTGGTACTTTCCAGCCTTGGGCCGCCAAGGCCTGCCACGCTCACAGCTGCTCACCAGGGAGGGAAGTCGGTGCTGGGTTCCCTGGCAGTAGCTTTGTTCTTGATTAGCACAAATTGGAAGCAACCAAGATATCTTTCAGTAGTTAAATGGATACAATGTAGTACATCTAGACAATGAAATTATTACTGAGTGCTACAAAAAAAAGACCTATCAAGCCATGAAAAATATGGAAGAGACTTGACTGTGTATCACTAAGTGAAAAAGGCCGATCTGAAAGGCTTTCATACTCTTAGTGTAAGTTAGAGACTACTTTCAGATCATCAGTGGTTGCCAGGAGTTAGAGAGGGACAGGTGATGGGCAGAGCAGAGATGGTTTTCAGGGAAGTGAAAACATTCTGTGAAGCACCACGGTAGTGAGTACACATTATTATACATATGCCAAACGCTAGTGTACAACATGAGTGAGTCTTACTCTAGAATGCGGACTTGCAACATTATAATGCACTGATTTAGGGTCTTGGATCACACTACACGGGCCATTGCGTGGAGGATGTTGATGGTGGGGATGTGTTGGCATACAGAAACTACAGTTTCTGCTGGGAACTTGAAGCTGTGGTACAAAATAGTCTGTTAATTAACAATTTCTAGGGGCTGGTGATTTAGCTCAGCGGCATAAGCGCCTGCCTTGCAAGCAGGCAGTCGTGAGTTCGATCCCTGGTACCGATAAAAAAAAAAAAAGAAAAAAAAGAAAGGTAATTAACAATTTCTAAAAGCCAATGATTTGCCATGATGTTAAAAGTTCTTGGTAGCATATTGAAGCTTTCAGGCTCTCAGTCTTGCTGCTTAGCAAAATCTTTCCACAAATATGTTTCATTTTTATATCTTATTGATGAGGAAATGTGAGTACAACACTGTCTGTTAAAGCACCATCATGCATAGCATAAATTAGTACAAGATAATCAACTCTGAGAAATGCTTCTAAGACAGAAAACAAGTATTTTGGAGGATTTTAGCATTGTATTACATGGAACAGCAAAATAGTCTCTAACTAGGAAACATGCATTGGATTGTACAATACAGCCTTATATTCCATTTTCCAAATAAAGCTATTTAAAGCAAGTTACCATTTTGCAGATTTTCATGTTACCACCAGATGGAAGGAAGGAAAGGAAGTTCATACTAATTTCGCTTTGGAAACCAGGATTCCTAGCAGGTGTACCTTCCTACTGGCTACACTCTGTCCCCCATAGCATAAAACCCAGGTCAACCTCAAGAAAAACAGGATGTGGTCACCCAACCAAGTATCTGGGAGAGCTAGGATTCACCCAGCAGTAAAGTGCTCTCCTAGCTTTGCACGTCAGTCTTTCATGGGCCATGGCGACATGAGTCTAACCCTTGGACCTGGGCATCATTGTGATATAACATCAAAACCAAATTTTGGAGCAACCATATTCTGGCCCTAGTATAATCTCCAGGGATGTGAAACACTGGCTTGGATACCTCTTGCTGGGTTGGTCTGTCTTCCTGCTTCTATTCAAACTGAAACAGGAATTTCTTAATGGTTATGAAAGGATTATTTAAGAATGAATGAATTTATTTTATGCACAGGATTTATTTAATATTAACAAAAAGATAATGCAAGCAATTATGCCTGGTGTAAAGCGAGGGGATTAACTGCCTCATATGTGTCTTAATTGCTACACAAATGTGAAACTCATCCATGGTTGAATTTAGAAAAATGCCTTTATAGTCTTCTTTCATTCTTTCTTTCTGTGCACCCAGTGTCCAGGTCAGGATAGACAGAAATTGTTTCCTGTGTGAGAACTCTCAGTAATAGCTGCGCAGAATGCCTGGGCTCTCAGATCACAGCGTTAGTTCTCCAAGACCCCACCTCGTAGTCATCCTTATCAACCATATTGCTAAGCCCTTGTCACCATCCAGATTTGCACAAAGCTGTACCTAAGAGAATTCTTTCCTTCAAAGGCCTCTGCAAAGTGCATGTCATGAGCTGTTTATTACTGGGCAATAGTTTGGGTTTGTGTCTTGGCCTCTATTTTGGGAGGGGCAGAGGCTGAAGAGTGGAGAGTCACACTTACAGTCAGCCGGGAACAGTGGTTTCTAGGATAAAATTAAAAATACTCTCCCTCCCTCACTTCATCATTTTCCTCTTATGCCTGATCCATATGGTAAGCATGGTTTTTGGTTACAGCCCCTCGGATTCTCTGCTTAGCTCTTGAAACGTGCTGGAATGCAAGGACCCTGCTCACAGAGCAGATCCCACCTCTAAAACCTCTGCAAAACGTGTTTGTGGGAGCAGAAGGCAGGAGAGGGGATGAACCAGAACTGCCTGGCTGCTTCCCTTGGGAGCTCAGCTTCCTGAAGACTGGTCTTCAGAGGGCAGGTTCTGCTCTGCTTCGCTCTGGTTTGGAGAGCAGATGGAAACCAGCCAGCACCACTGGGTGACAGCAGGACTGCGTTCCTTGTCGCAGAAACTCGTGGGCCTCAGGTTGGGTTGTATGGTAAAGGTTTCCTCAGTGGACTAAACCCACACTTAAAATAGAAGGCAACCAGTCTCAGCACTGGACTCTAAATTAAAAAATAAACAAGGAAAAAGACAATGAAAAAAGAAAAAGGATGCCTTGTGCCTTTTAAACTGACTATCGACTTTCTGGGGTGCATGGCTCACATAGTGATTAGGAGTCTGCACTGTAATTGTTCTTGTCATCCACACGCTTGGCTACAGTCGATATCTCTTTATTATATACATTTTTAATCATATATTAATAAACAAGAAGTTTGTATGTTATTGATGAGTGGATTATGTTATTGACTAACACCACCGTTCCACACATGGCTTCTGAAAACATAAACAAGGTCAAAATGTAAAGATCACACAAACTGCTTCAGAGACACGAGTTAGTCTTTGTATGACTCTTTGCCTGCCTCTGGTAGAGAATGGTTTTAAGAAGAGCAGAAGAATTTTGGAAGTTTCTACCAGTTGAGTAAGTGATTCAGTCTAAAGAAAATAATATCAGAATTAAGCTCCAATTATGTTATTTTAAAATTTTTATTGTTGCCTGCTTGCAGTCCATAATGACTGCATTCATCTTGAGGAGTTGGTGCATGCATAGAACAATGTTTTAATTCTTCTACCTTCTCCTTCTGCCCTCCTTCCATCTTCCTATTGCACCAGACTATGGAAAATATTTTGCTCTTCACTCATCTGGGTTGTGTTTTGTGAAAAGGAATTTGGTCTGGGCTGCTTTAAGAGCCATGATTGGGGTGATAAGGAGACAGGCCTCGGGGGTTTACAAACAGGGAAGGCTCCATTTGGGAATGTAGACTTTACTTCTACCTCTGGCACAAAAGGACTAGGATTTGTTTCCTCTCAAGGCCGGGCTTTTGGTATGAAAATATTCGCCCTCTCTCCCATACACTTTCTCCTTTAACAGCCCTCTGGGACTCCCTTCGTGGGACAAGATCCCAGCGAGCCACAGAATCCCACTGGTTGGAGACACTCCAGTGAAGACACAAATTCTGTGAATAATAGCTAAGCTATGGGTAGGAAAACCTCAACATAGATCAGTTCAGTTCACTGCTCTCAAGTACATCATGTATGTACTCTTCCCTCGTCCTGAAAACCTCTACCCACTGGGAACTGGAAGGCAACATGTTTCTCTGGACCCCATCACACCTTCCTTCATTACCCTGAGCTCTGCCTTTTCTCTTCAATAAACCATACCCTCACTTTTTCCCTCTGGATGAGGGCATTCTGGGTTCTTGTGCCTTTCTTCTATAAGTTCCCTTTAATTCTCCAACATTTCTCAAACTTGTGTCCTTAGCTTCACTGCCAAAGTCAAATACTGTGTTTTGTTTCATTCTGTGTTGTTGCAAGGTCTTGCTAGATTGCCCTACCTGGTCTCAACTCCATAGACTCAAATGATCCTCCAGTCTTCACCTCCTGAGTAGCCGACTGCAGGTCTGCACTACCACACTCAGAAATTCCTGAGTCCCTCACTCGCAGCTTAATGGAGGAAAGATTTAATATGGCTTATGGTTTCAGGGGATTCAGTTCCTGGTCGGCTAGCTCCACTGCAGAAACAGGCTGGTGCAACAGAAATACTTAATTCACGATGGCCAGGAAGCAGACAAGGGGAGCAATGCCAGAAAAGAAGAGGGCCAGGACCAGATAGAGACCCAATGATTGCACCTGAGTGACCCATCCACATACACCCAGAAATGTGGTTTACTAATTCCACAGGTGGGATCCCAAGCCAATCAAGTTGACACAATCAAACACAACCACCACACTAATATACTAACAATGTGTGAGAAGTTACCTGAGGGCAACTAGACATTGGTACCTGGGGAACTTTGTTTTATAGCTTGTTTAGAATATATAATCCTTTCTATATAAAAAAGATTGTAAAAACTTGGAATGCACTGAAAGCTACTCTCACCTATTGTTTCTATTTACATGTAATATAAATGGTTTTGCACTTTCTGGACATAATCCAGTGACTCACAATTACTTTTGAGGCCAGGTGTTAGGGAGGCGAGATTACCTTTTTATTATTGCAGGAATTATCTCTTATCTTGGAGTCTTTTTAATTACGTTTGGAGGCAGACTATAGGGGGTTTGAGAGTACAGGAGGAGAAATAGATTAAAAGACACACACACATAAATGATTACTTTTTGGTTCAATTGGAAAGAGGTAATCAAAAGCACAAATACTTCTAATGTTCACACAAAATTAAGTCCTGTCTTTCTCATGATAAAATGTATTCAAATAAAATTAATATTTCTTTGGAGTTTTTAATTTGCATCCATTAAATATGATAATAATACCTTATGTATATAGTGATTTACAGTTTTCAAAATTCATATTTATTATCTCTTTGATCTCTATAAAAATACCATGACACAGGCAAAGCAGCGATTATTATTTCCATTTATATCTGAGAAAATTATAGATCACACAAAGAGTGTCCTTTCTCAGGAGGAGCTGAGACCTGAGCCAGTGTGTTCTATTTCCCAGTCAGGTATTATTCTAATTTACTATATATTATCAGAATATGGGAATTGGAAATTTATTTTTGTTTGCCTTAAGGACCGACAATCACTAGTGTTGTTAACTTTGTTTTATCTTTGCTTGGAAAACAAAATTGCTTTTAGTAGTAACAATAACCTGAAAAATTCACAAGCTATGAATGTGAGTTAGTGAACTAATTTTATTTAATGTGTCATTTTGTGTCTTTTTGTGTGGGGAACTTTGAGGCTCACTTCCTGGCTCTCCATGATACAGTGGCTGTTATTTCAGTCATTCTCACCTTGTATTAAATTAGGAACCAGTAGGTTGGGTATGGTGTGCATAACTTGTAGTACCAGATCTTGAAAGGCTGAGGCAGGAGGATTGTCATGAGTCCAAAGGCTACACGAGGTTGCATAGTGCGGTCAAGGCCACCCTGTCTCAATACAAAAACATAAACAAATTAGGAGCCAATAACTAAATTAATTAGCTTTTGCACTGCCATTGAACCCAGGCTTTCACGGAGCAATATCTCCACCCATTTTTCTATTTTTTGTTGTGAGACAGGGTCTCACCCAGTCACTAAATTTCTCCGTTTTTCCCTCAGCCTCCCAGGTTACTGGAATTACAAGTATCCACTACCATACCTGGCCCAAGAATATGTTTTGTATTTATTATAATCACTCAAAAGACTTTTTGGTAACACTTCTTACCTTAGACAATCTGGAAAATACTTTTCAATTTTTCATTTTTTAAGCTAAATTATTTTTTCCCCTAAGTAGCCTTTATATATGTGTTTGGTTTTTAAAAGTCCTTGGGTGGTGTGACTATTCACCTTTGCCATGCAATCAAATTCCTCTTTCCTAGAGAGTTCATTTTGAGTATTAAAACTGATAGCCAGGAGGTTCACTCCTACAGCTCCAGCTTCTTGGGAAACTGAGTCAGGAGGATCACAATTCCTTTCAAGGCTGGCATAGGCAACTTAGCAAGGCCCTTCTCAAAATAAAACAATAAGGACTAAGATGCACTTCAGTGGTAAAGCATTTACCTAGCATGTGTGAGGCCCTAGGTTCAATTTTCAGTACTAAAAATCTTGAAATCTTATATTAAAATCATGAACTCACAATTTCAGTTTTTGCTTACCCGTTAAAGATCAGCGTTTTACAGGTACTATGCTATTTTTAAATTTTCAGGTTTGATCATTCCCTTGAGAGGAGCCTTTAAAAACGTATGCCACTTTTTGCTGACTTAAAATGGCATCATATGGCATTTATGGTTTTTTGTTTTTTTGAGACTAGTTCTTTTACTCAGCATAGTGTCTCTGAAATTCACCTGGAGTTTGGCTGTGTTCACAGTTTGCTCTCTTCAGTGGCGGTGTGTGGATACACTGCCATTTGTGTACTCATTCTCTTAATAAGTGCTGCTTAGGTTGTTTCCAGTGTGTGTGTGTATGTGTGTGTAGTTAAAGATAGAGATGCTATAGTGATCTGTGTACAGACTTTTGTGTAAAAATGTTTTTATTCCTCTAGTAGTAGAAATAGAATTCTAATTCTATTTCTAGTAGTAGAAATAGAATTAAAGTACTGGTATGAATAGTGTATTCTTTGTAGGAAACTGCACAACTGTTTTTCAGAGTGGCTGTACATTTTCACCATCGACATATAAAAGTTCCAGTTACATTTACATCTATGATGTAGGTTAAGTTCATGTCTATGTAATGTATGAGATTTAAATTGAAGCTCATTTTCTGCCTTATAGATGTCCATTTTTTCCTAATGTAATTTGTTGAAATGAATTTTTTTTTTTTACCATTGAACTGGGTTTGCATCTTTGTCCAAAATCAATTGCTTCTCTTTATGTGGATCTATACATGGATTCTCTACTCTTCTGTTGACTCGTGTAGCTGCCCTTCTGGGAGAAGTCTACTCTCTTGATTACTCTAGTTACATAGTGAAGGTAAGAATTAGGCGAAGTGCTTCTGCTAAGTTGTTGTTGTTGTTGTTTATTCATCTTTGCTTTTGTTTTAAATACTGGGGACTGAAATCAGGGCCTTAACACTGAGCCGTTTCCTCAGTCCTTTATAAATTTTTTTGAGACAGTCTTGGTAAATTGCCCAGGTGGAGTTAAGTTTCCAGCCTCTTGTCCTATGCTTCCAGAGTGCTGGGATTAGAGGTGTGAGCTAACATTTATTCTTATTTTTCAAGAGCTTTGAGCTATACTGTTGCCTTTCTCTTCCATATTATTTAGAAACAATATTTTTATATCTATATCTATATCTATATCTATATCTATATCTATATCTATAAAATTCTGGCTAATATTTGGTTATAGGAATTATGTTTAACTAATAGATATCTTTGGGGGGGATTAGCATCTTCCAGACTGTAGACATGGAGTTATTTCCATTTATTTAGATTTTCTTTAGGTTCCATTTAATCAACTTTTTGTGGGTTTTTTTTTTTTGACAGCAGATGCTATCTCATGTTTTCTTTTCTTGGTTATCACATTTATACTTGGCTACTTCAATTTTTTGGTGCAATATTTTGTAAATGTTATTTTGAATTTCAGTTTCTAGTTCTTCATTGTAACTCTATAGAAATATCAATTTTTCTTAACTTTTTTATTGCTCATTATCTTTTTATCTTGTAACTCTGTTAGTTTCACTTTTAAGTTTTAGATTTTTAAAATACATTTCTTGTGGTTTTTTTTACATAGATGATCCTTTCATTTGCAAATTATTTTATTTCTGCCTTTCCAATCTGTATGTATTTTCTTTCTTTTTTAAGATTCATTGCACAAGTAAGGTTCCTAATAGCCCACTAAGTTTCAGTGTTTCTGTTTTTAGACCGATATAATGTATACTTTCTGATCTCATAGATTTCAAACCTATTTGTTATAGATATCACCCAAGGACATTTTCCATTGCTCTTATATAGTAGGGTTTTTTCTCTTTCCTTTTTTCTCCTTCTTGTTCTTGTTTCAACTAGTTATGTCACTGAGGGAGATGATGTCAATATCTTTTGATTTTGTATTAATTTTAAACAATTTGCCTTTATTTTCCATAAGTACTAAAACACAATAAAAATCCTTTTAATAAATATAAATGGCCCTAATAAATCAACAGAGACTCTAAGATCTCCATGAGTTTAGTAATTTTGTGAAAAAAGAAGTTACTTTATCTTCTAAGAAGGCTTTACCATTTTTAAAACATCTCTATGGTTGAGCCATTTGTTACGCTGCAGAATGCAGTTAGACAGAGTTAGCTGTAAGTAGAGTCATAGGGGAAAGTGTCACCAGAGGGTTGTCAGAGCTCCAAGCTTGCAGGGGTCAGAAAGCACAAGAGGTCCATGGGTCAATAGTGATACAAGTAGGTAACTTCCGTGATTTAATTTTAGCCTCTAATGTCTCAAAAATCTCAAAGCACCCAGTGCTTGATCCTGGAGTAAAACTAGGGTGCTTTTGAAGAGAGCAGGTACAATGGGAGAAGTCACAAGGTGACTCTTCAGTCCTGAATTGGCCACCAATGAGGATCACTTCCGGGTCAAACACCAATTCCCAGGCGCTGGGCTGGAGCATTTCCTTTAATGTCAGAGGCCTTCCTGGAGCGTACAGGAGGCAAGGGCTGCGATCTACAGCATTTCAACAGGACTGGGGGGAGAATGAGAAAGCTTTGGTCCTCGTCATGTTTTTATCCTCCTGACAGTATAGAGGGGTGTTTTTCCTATCTTCCAGACTGATTTTTAAATTACAGATATTAATATTTAAAATAAGTCTTATGAGTTTCAAGTATGTAGACTTACAGAATCAGATTTGTTGCAAATTGACCAGAGATTTGAGGCTTGAACAACTGCTTTCAGCCAAAGGGATATTTTCATTATTAGCATTTCTACAAATACCCTTTTCCCAGGGAAGGAAATTGTTTATTCACAGAGTAGGTAGTTTAGAAACATATAGACAATTTATCTGGGGTAAATGATTAGGTATTTCCTTTATCTGATCTCATTATTAGTTGCAACCAAAATATCTTTTATTTTATTAGTGTGTGTGTGTAGTATGCAGTGATCATGTTCCTCGTGGGGAGGTGGTACATGTACATAATACATCTTCATACCTTTTTTAACCCCTTTCTTGTCCCTTCCTCCTTCTCCATCTCTTGGTCTCCTTCCCTGAGGCCTAGGCATAGACCCATCAGGAGAGAAAGGAGCCAGATAAGGGGGCCTGAACAAATATTTGGCTCAAGTCTGATTCATTCTAGTGGTTCTATAATTCCTTTCCGACTCCCTCTTACCATCTCACTCCTCTGGGGTTATGGTACTGAAACACCTGACCATTTATCACGGATTAGCTGTCTATATCCTTTGAAAACACCTACACGGTGATCAAACATTTTTTCCTCCTCAAGAAAATGGTACTGCACAAATGCTAACATATGCCCAAATCCCTTTCTGAATTCAAGTCACTCACATCAGTGATTTGGCTCTTACAGCCTCCTAAAGGTCACCTGTGTGGTTATTTGCATTCACTGTGCCATCAACAAATATAAATTAAGCCACCTGCAAGAAAAGGAACTTTAAATTTAGGCAGTGGGCATAGACTGGACCCAAAGGATCCATTTCCACTAAATGAGGCTATAAAAACTAAACATGACCTAAGCATTCTTCTGCCCTCCAAAACAAGGCTCAGGATGCCAGTAAAGCCAAGAAAACATACTACCTAGAAGAAAGCGGAAGACAGGACAAGCACTCACCCAGCCCCCCTTCCTGAGTGCAACAAAGGGCAGTAAAACAGGATTGGGAGAACCACTTGTCTGAGGTAGTAGCTTTTCTTACATGTCTCAGATGGGAAATCAGAGATTTATACACACACTGTCTCACACGCTCATGTACCCACGGATGCCCTGTTCTCGCAGTAAAATGTCATCTCTAAGATGCACTGGTGGGAAGAACAATCTAAAAAGACACAGAGTAAGAGCCCCCGAAGGGCCCTTGCTTAGTTGCAGTAAAGTGTGCCTTTCTCTGCAGTACAGAATCCAGGCCGACAAATAGTGAAGTCTTCAGACTTTACCCTAGTAACTCACAGGAAAGAAGCCAGAGCAAATCTGTGCAGTGCGGGATGTGAATCTCTTGGGAACACAGCTTGGTGGCAGTGGAGGAAAAAGACAAGACAAGCTAGATACCTGGCACTGCCTTTCTTTTCTTCAGGGCTAGTCTGGGCCCCTGTGGTTAACTGCTTTTTTTCCCCAGGAAGTTCGGAAGAGCATTGCGGTTTCTCTTACATTAATTAACCATGAAAAACAGAGTGCTCAGGTATTTTCTTATCCTGGAAAAGTTAGATCGGTTTTCACAGTCCAAGATGAAACCAAGCGTCTGTATACTGTTTTCTAAAGTGATATTACATTATAAGCAATTCCTAGAGCCCCTGTTTAGGAATCCTGTCTGAAACAAAATTAAATACGTTGCTTTCCTCTGGGGCTGTTATAGGCGACAGTACATGAAGACACCTTGGAGGAAGACATGGTAGTCAATGTTTCCAAACTTGCTCAGCCACAGAATCTTTGTCGTGGGGTGCACCTCATCCGACAGGTGTTTTGCCACGCACCCTTGAATCCATCTCCACTTCAAATGGGTTGCAACAAAAGCATCATTAAAGCCGGAAGACCTTGTTGCTGCCTCTTGCAGCTGGTCCTAGATGACTGGTGCAAGGACCACCTTGAAAGTCACTTGGACCTTTTAGTTTTCACAATGGAAGGCCAGGTATA
The DNA here is from genome assembly GCA_004027295.1 of Dolichotis patagonum. Classification (NCBI taxonomy): domain Eukaryota; kingdom Metazoa; phylum Chordata; class Mammalia; order Rodentia; family Caviidae; genus Dolichotis; species Dolichotis patagonum. The sequence goes on along the minus strand of PVJX010003272.1, from coordinate 14,185 downwards.
CCAGTTGCTCTGATTGGTTACAGAGGATGGTACAGTCACATTGAACAAAATGACACACTCATCAGGGAAATGTGATTCTAAGGATTCAAAACAGGCAGTGGGCCCTTCTTCAGTGGATTATAGAAAAAGAGCAAGGATAAAATTTTCTCATGACAAATTTGTACTGTACCTTTCTTTGTCTTTTTCAATCTGCTTGCTTTCAGTGGGTGAATATATGAGGTTTTGTACTATGTATTTGAATTAACCCTTGGTAATAATATCAGCAAAAGCATACTGATTATAGAAGATACTGTACTTTAGACAGAAAAAATTCTAACTTGTTTTATAAGGCCAATATAAAATCTCATGTACAGAAGGAATATAGATGTTCAAACATTTCTTCCAACATAAGTAGAATAGATTCTATATACATGGAATGCAATTAATATGATAACTGTTATCTCTGTATCTCCTCTCCCCCAAATCCGATGAGCATTCCATATGACAGAATTTAAACAAGCCTGAAAATTCAGATCGTCCTGTTGAGACTTTCATTGACCTGTAGTTTCACATTCATCAAATCTGTTTTTTCTATGGCACAGTTAGGGGCTATGTGGGCCTTGATTGAGAGGAGGCAGTGCTTAAAGACCTACGCAAAGTGGACAAGGAGAAGCCATTCTGTCAAACAGGTAGTGTGTGTGTGTGTGTGTGTGTGTGTGTGTGTGTGTGTGTGCATCTTCTAACTTCAGTGTTCATACTGTGTTTTGAGGAGGCACAAATAAATATTTGAAAAAACAAGAAGAAAAATTGTAAGACATGCAAATTAGTGAGCTGGCAAGGTGCTGAACTGGAAGGTGACATTCCCAGGGGACAGGAGCAGTGCAGGAGGGAGGGCACCACTTTCCTTACCTCTCGCCCTCCTTCCCTCACACGAAGTGCCTTTGGATTAGACTGCAGCAGGGATGCAAGGACAAGGCTTGGCGGACATCGTGGGGAGGCGTGTTTAGTCCACTGAGCCAGAAGCAAATGCATGCAAAGGACAAGTCAAGAAGGCTGGTTATAGCTGAGATAAGATCCAGGAAAAGGACTCTAACTGGATCATTTGCAGATGGGAAGTCTTCAGGTATATATTGAAACATTTATATTTTTTTTGATGAGTACTAGGAAAAGTAACTTGAAATTTCAGTATATAAGTACATAACTACACAGATATCTATGTTATTTATTGATGGATAGATATACACATTGTATATAGATACATAAATATATGTCACATATATATATATGCAGACTAATTGTACATATTTAGATAGATAAGTTTTGATAGATAAATATAAATACATGTATTTGTTTTTATTCTACTTTAGATATAGATAGAGATGTGCTGTAGATAGGCAGAAACAGCTAGATAAACTACATTCATATATAGCCATCTCTATCTATGAAATCTACTAACAAAGGATTTTTTAGAGGAGGGACTGGATTGCCATAGAAGAGAAAATTAGAGCCAGTTATATTACATAAAAGATTGTCAGAGAAATTATTTTCCTATATAAAATTGTTTTAATGAATATTTATCTATTTAAGTTCTCATAGTAACTCTTACAAAGTCTGTGAAATCTCTATGGCGAAGGACCAGCACCCAGTGAAATGGGGTCTTTGGGGTGAGGAATGTAAATGAGGCCACAAGGGGGCACCAGCTTGACCTCCTGGTGTGCTTGTAAGAGGGGAGGAGACCCCAGAGGTCCTTCCTGCCTTGTGCACACAGGACAGAGGCTACGGGAGGACATCGCGGCGTCTCCAAGCCAGGAAGGGAAGTCTCAGAAGAAGCCAACCTGGGCAGCACCCTGACCTCGGACTTCCGGCCTCCAGAACCACGTGGGAGCCATCAGCCGGTGGCATTGTGTTGTGGAAGCTTGAGCAGACAAACATAGTAAAAAGTGCTGTGTCATGCTCTTCCTTTTCTGTGATATTCCTTGCTTTGCCTGATTTCTTTCCAGCAGTCTTTAACACAGGCACAGGGGGGCCAGCGACTGAGGTCTTTCCCGCGTGGCAGAGTTTCCTCTTCCTGCTTAGCTTCGCCCTTCAGTCTCAGCGGCTCCACAGCAAGCACTTGGCAGCAGGCTGAACAAGAGGAACGTTTCATTTCCTAAGAGGCCGAGGACAACCTCTCTTTAAGGGACTTGAAACAGTGTTTTCTTTTCTTTTCTTTTCTTTTCTTTTCTTTTCTTTTCTTTTCTTTTCTTTTCTTTTCTTTTCTTTTCTTTTCTTTTCTTTTCCTTTCCTTTCCTTTCCTTTCCTTTCCTTTTCTTCTTTTCTTTTCTTTTATTTCTTTTTATTTTCTTTTTTTTGCCCAAGAAAATTATTAGGCATGGATGCTCAGCTCAAGAATGCTACAGGCTGGATAGGGATTTTTGCAAAGCGTGTTTGTAAATCACATACAAGCTCTTGATATCCTCCCATGACTTTTACTGATGGAAGAATGATAGATTCTGGGACATCTATAACCTTGCTATGTGTCAGTTTCTGAAACGCAGGATGAATATAAAGTGTGATTGGTCCTTTCCATTTCTTGATTTGCTGTCCCTGCCCTCCATGGACAGAGGGGTGTCGGTGGGTTGAGGGTCCTGGGGGTTCATGTGAGTGACTTAGCTTTTCTGTGCATTGTGTAGTTCTGCCCCAGTTTTCAGCAGTCTCAGAAGACATGTCATGAAGGAAATCCAGGGGACAAATCCACCCCAACACTTTACACTTTATTTACAGAACTAGAGTTTCCCCCACACTGCAGAGGAAATATGCACTCATGGGATAGGGTTTCCAAGGTAGCAAAAGTGAAATATTTGACTGTATTTGACACTGGTTTTCCCACGTATCACACCACCATTGCACACACACGTGCACACACACACACACACACACACACAGCTTGCTGAGTTTGCCTCACAAAGCTCAGGACATTAAAGAGGTGTCATTAGTTTGAAAGCTTCATAGTAAAAATGTGCACATTTCTCCACAATAGTCGGTACTTATATGAAATGGCCAAATGCTGAGGAAAGTGTGGCTTTGTGACAGTAAAGCCAGAGGGTGTGCGCCATCACTGAGGCCGGGAGGCAGAGGCAGGAGGGGACAGTTGCTGAAAGTGTTCTGTGAAGTTCTGGTAAAATGCAGATCCCAGCACTGCTTCGGCTGGGCCCGGGTTTGTTGCTGAAGCACCACGGCCACATTTTCCGTGAGGCGTGCAGCTCTCCGCTGCCATGGGATGCAGGGAGGGCGCTTGCTGGTGTTGGGGCTCTCAGGAACAGGGTGAACTAGAAGGCTGACTACCTCATGCCTCTCTTTGAAATTGGTCATCTTGCCGGAGCAAGTCCACCTCACTCTGCAGAACAGCGCTGCCCCACCAGAGCGTGACTTTCAGCTCCCAGTGACGCGTTGGGCTGTGGGTAAGTTTAACCAATGCCCTGACCTAGGAACTGCTGGCCTTAATTCTGCTTCGCTAGCACCCTCTCTCCAGGGCCCCCTTCCTTCAATTCTAACCTCTTCCAGAGCATCCGCATGGCCGCCTTCTTTCTGGAGCCAGAACTCTCCCGGGGCGGGAGCAGCCTGAGTCCCCGTGTGACCCTGAGCTCATCCTCTCTCTGCACTTGCATCATGCAGACTGTCACCAGGTCCCTTCCTGTGTCGTGGTGCATGAAGGGAGAAAGCTGCACGCAGAGGGGTCATGAGATGGTTACTCCTGGGGTGTCTGCTTTGCATAGTATTTTTTATTTTTTATTAGTACATGTTGGCAGTGCACAAAGACAGCATTCCTGTACATAGCACATCTCAATTCATGGTGGGCCCCTTTGGCCTCCCTCCCCTTCCCCTCTGTCTCTTGGTCCCTTTGCCATTCAAGAAAGATCTATTGCTCTGTTTCCTATTATCTTTTAGTTTGCTCTTTAATTTATTTATACTTTGGATTTCTTGTAGAAGAGAAATCAGGCAGTGCTAACCTTGGGTGTCTGGTTTATTTCATTATGCTACATTCATTTCCTACAGATGACTCAGGTTTATCCTTTGTGGTAGAGGAGGGTGAGTACTACTCCACTGTGTGTAAACTCCATACTTTCTTTATCCATTCATCTGTTGATGGACACATAGGCAGCTGCCAGGATTTTGCTAGTATGAATTTTTCTGCTGTAAACATAGTATCCATGGATCACTGTAATATGATGTATTTAACTCTTTCCAGAGGATACCTAGAAGGGAAATAGTTGTGTCAAATGGAATTTCAATTTTTAATTTTTTTGACAATATATTTTTTTTTTGTACTGGGGATGAAACTCAAGACTCCATGCTTGCAAGGCGCTTATGCCACTGAGCTAAATCCCCAGTGCCTAGACAATATTTTTAACAAAACATAAGAAATATCATAAACTGTATTCCATCAGAGACCCAGATTTCCTGCTTATCTAAAAAACAAAACATTGGCCTCTGTTTCCTCACTGGGCCGTATCCGCCCAGGGCAGCCTGCTGGTGCGGGGTTCCATGCCTCTCTATGGACTGGCCCTGCACCCCATGCCGGGCCCAGCCTGGCCATTCACTTGGGGAGCAGAAATGAGTGTTTGAGCAGCCTCCTTCTCCCCTCCCCATACATGCCTTCCTGGATCCCTGGAGGCCCTGGGCCATTTGGGACTTTGAGTTTATAGGTTTTGCTATTGACAAACGCACTGATGTGTAAACGCACTGATGTGATTCAGACTCTTCTTTGTCGTGGCCTCAAACCTTCTTTCCACTGGGACTCATCCCTGGGACTCAAGGCTCCCAGGAAAACAGAGAAGGTCTGCAGGGGCTCTGTGAGCCCTACTCACAGGCTTCTGACCACAGCCCGTCCAGAGCACTGCCAGGCTGATTCCTAACACAAAGAAGAGGTGGACACACTCCGACTCTAGACCTTTCCAGCGTAATAGCTGCTCTCTTACCTTCTTTACTGCAGAAAGCATTCAGGGTGGCATAAGAAACCATGGGAACCTGGCTGAATCTTGGAATGAATTCCATTTCCAAGAGTCCACAGTAACTTTGTTATATCACAGGGAGTAGGGAACTCAGCCAATCTCTTTGCTCCTTGGTATTTAATTTGTTCAAAATTCACAATTATTGTATTGGGAGACACCCTCCCTGAGCACAAATGCGACAATCTGAGAAAACGATCAGATGTTATGGTAATGTTGGTCCTAATGCTGCTTATTTTAGAATAAGCTTCTCATTTCTCTTTAGGGAAAAACCTGTTAAATGGAAAGAGTTAGTCCTACAGGAACTGGAGGGGAAAAACCAGAACAATTATGGGGAAATAACTTTAGCAACTATGTAGCAAATTACCTGATCATCTAGAAACCCTGTTAGCCCCAAATCTGAAGTCACATCTTCTCTTTATCATTTCACCAGAATATTTTTAGAAAACCTTACCGTAGCTGAATTTTGGAGCTATATTTCCACTCCAAATTCCACACTTCTAAATGACTTCAGTTAATGAAACAGATCTAAAATGCCCGCAGATATTTACTTCCAGGGGCATTAAAAGATATGCTTGAATGAATGAATAAAAGAAGGAAGAAATGAAAGACTTTTCACTGTATCAAATTTTAGATTAATATTGTAGTACAGGCAGACAGGTCAGGAGAGGATTACACCACCCAGTCTTAGTGGTCTGGTTTTGGAATAAATAGAACAATGGTACGTAATAATTTTTTTCTCTTCGAATTCCTGTTCCTTGAATTTTGCTAGGTAGCAGATATGAATTTCATGCAAAATTATAAAAATTGCAATCTTTGGCATAAGTGGGTTACGGGCAGAGTCCTCAGAGCTGTGGTTCTCTCATTCTTGAGTTCTAGAAGGCTGGGGATTGCAAGTTTGAATCCAGCTGAGCAACTTAGCTCCTTAGCAAGCCTCTGTCTCAAAAACATAAATAAATAAAATAAAATCAATAATGTGCTTGGATGTAGTTCAGTGCCAAGCCCATAGTTTCAATCTCCAATACTGAAAAAAGAATGAAAAAATTTTAAATAACATAAAAAATGAAATACTATGATACTAAAAAATCATTCCTTCCGATTTATCAATGAACAAATCCTAAGGAGCCCCCTGGGCTAAGAGGTTCAGAGACCTGTATGGCACTGTCCTTTGAACCAGCTTAAAATTTATTTGGAGAATCACAACAAACAAGTGTGCACGGGCAGCCAGGCAGCAGGTGATGAAGCATAAACTCTAGCTTTTAATTTTTAAATTAAAAAATAATTATTTTGGGGCCAAACCAATCTGCCAGGCAAGTGCTCCCGGCCTGTCCTGAACCTCGGGATGACAGTCTCTGGTCCTGGTGCTGGAATCGGGCTTTAAAGTGCAGCGTGGACAGGGCTGAAGGGCGGTGAACTCGCTCCCGCCCCCTCTGTTCCTCATGTTCACCTGCGAGGTTGATCTGTTTTCCTACATGAGAGAAGAGCTCGAGCGGATTGAGTGGCAGGCACGGGATAAGGTTCAAGCTGCCCTTTGGGGGTCCTATTCAAACCTGCTCTCCCACTGTCCCTGCTTCAGCCACACCTTGTGTTTTAGGTGTTCAAAGAGTGCAGCTCCAAATAATTTAATGGGAAATTATTTTGAGAAAGTGAGCAGTTCCGGGAGCCAGGGAAGGCTGGGAGGCCCCTGTGGGCCATGGCTTCTTAGGGCAGAAGAGAGAAGAGGAAGAAACAGTGACCCGGAAGCCTGGAGAATGGAACTGTGCAAGGCAGACAGGGGACAGATGGGGCACTGTCCAAACCACAAGGAGAACCAGCTCCAGCCTGCCACTCCACCTCTTGCTCCCGTGGGCCGAGCCTTTGGGGAACGCAGGCAGGGATGCTGGGAGTGCGGACCCTGGAGCTCAGCCTCCAACCACAGGGAAGGCAGCAGTGACGTAAGAGGCAAAAAAGGGGACAAGTCTCCACCTCTGGAAACCTGCTGCTGCCCAGAAGCTGCTGCTTGGTGGATTCCTCAGTCTCCTTCCTAGGTGAGTTCAGCAGTTACCACAGCTGGGTGCGAGTCTCTCCTCTGGCCGCCCAGGCTCTGCACTGGCCTATATGGTCCCTCACTTGCTGCTGGAGGGCACCCAGATAGGCCACCCGAGGAACACTGCTACCCTACTTCCATCCATTTCACGAGTCAACTGAACAAACAGGTCTATAGGCCAGGCACCTGATTTCTGAATTTTAAATTTGGATTTGATTTTAGAGAATAGTCACAAGAAAGCCACAAGGAAATTTCAGGCTTCTGTTTTGCCCAGATTCACCAATAATTTTTCCCATCTGGATAGTCTCTCTCTCTCTCTCTCTCTCTCTCTCTCTCTCTCTCTCTCTCTCTCTCTCTCTCTCTCTCTCCACACACACACACATACACACACACAAATCAGGTATGATCCTAAAATATAGGGAATATTTCCATTTTTAAGAATGTATTACAAAGAGACAGTGCCACTGATTCCCTTCAGAATCCTCCCTTGCACTTCAAACATGCTTATCCTACCATGCTTGCCTCTTCCCGTAGCAGTTCTGGAAGTCCTCTTTCGTGAGGGTCTACTTGTGCTGTTGCCTTCAGGCCTGGAGTCAAAGCAAATCACTGACATGGTCATTTCATGGTCATTTTGGCTTCGGGGCAGAGTCAGAATGCCCAGGGCCAAATCTGGTGAGTGAGGTGGATGAAAGTGTACCACAATATTTTTATTTCACAGAAATTGCCATAATGTTTCAAATTAATTCAAGACACCAAGGCAGCCATGAAAGCATACATTCTTCTCTTTGTTATTTGAAAGTTGGAGCCTTTGTACCACTTCCCCCCCAAATATTTCACTATGTATTTCCTACAAACACAGGTATTCTCTGATCTACTTACATGAGATGATATGATAGGATGTACAATAGAATGTGACACCTAAGATCAGGAAATTTAATAATACTGGTGGACTGTAATACCATTATCTAGTCTACGGTCCATCTTCAAATTATGTCATTTGCACCAATAATGTCCTTTGCAGCCTTCCCTGCTCCCCTCTCTCAGCCTAGAGTCCAAGACTGGACCTTGCTTTGCTGTAAGTCATGAAACCGCTCCGGTGCCCTTTCTCCGGGAGCCCCTCCCCCCTGCCTTTCCACGCCTCGACCTTCACAGTCTGGACCAGTGCAGGACATGGATTCTGTCCAGCGTCCTTCACTGAAGTTTTCCAGGTGTGTCCCTGTGATCAGTCTGAGCTCCTCCGTGTCTGGCAGAGGCCCCGGGAATGACACTGTGTCCTGTCAAGAGTCATACACTGTCTGCAGTGACAGTGCCGATGTGACTCTGATCGTTGACGAGGATGTCTGCCAGGTTTCTAGATTACAAACTTACTATTTTGGTTTGTAAAGGATTTGTGGAAGACTGTGTAAATGTGGACACTCTGAGGTATGTCCTCTATCAAATGCAGGTCATTTCTTGCTAAGAGGATCATTCTCTTTTCCAAAAGAGGTGAAATTGGAAAGGACCATAATGCCCGGCCCTCCTGATCTCTCCAGTGTTGACGCAGGTTGCCACCCTGTCCTGGTGGCCGGTCCTCTTGTAGTCATTGTTTGTCTCTATGGGGTCCTGGTGAGGCTCCTTGCAGGAGCCGAGGAAGCAACTGATCTGAGCCTCAGTGGAAAGCACAAAAATATCCCAGCAGCCCCTCCTTGGGGCCAGGACTTGATCCTTTTGCAGTTCTGCTGCTCTGGTCACCAGAGGCAACTGTCCCTCCCTGCCCATTTCAGCTGCTCTAAGTGTGTCCCCATGGGCAGGTCTCTCCAGGCGTATTTACTTCTGAGGCCTGAGCCGTCGAAGGCTGGCCTAATTATTATTGACCCAAGTCATTTTTCTTGCTTAGGAAACGATTTAATAGTATTAGGAGCCGAAGTCTGGTAAAATTGGAGCCAAAATCATCTTGTCCTCAGACCTTGAAGCCTAATACAAGGTTAATGTCTTTGCCTTTAAAAAAATATGTGACTATTCACAGAATTTTAAACTAGGACTCGCTTCCCTTGCCTGAGTTCCCGTCCTATGACAGTCACAGTGTGATCTTTGAGTCACCCTCGAAGCACTGGAACAGGGTGGTGGGACTTCGTTCGTTCCAGCCTAGAATGGGACCTCTATGAGCCCAGAACTGCGTAGCGTTACGAGCTGGTGGGCCTCTCTTGTGCAGCATGTGGTACCGCACATACTGGGGGCTCAGACTGACTGAATAAAGACAGAAATTACTGGGAGGCTGGGGCAGGAGGGTCACAGGTTCAAATCCATCCTGGGCAACCTGGTGACCTCACAAGACCCTGTGTTAACATAAAAAAAGAGCTGGAAATGTAACTCAGGACAAAGGCCCTGGGTCCATCCTTAGTAATAAAGAAGAGAAAGAAAGAAAGAAGAAAGAAAGAAAGAAAGAAAGAAAGAAAGAAAGAAAGAAAGAAAGAAAGAAGAATTCCGGTATTATAGATTATCCTTTGCTGCAGTCACTTTTTAATGAAAATATTTCAATGTAGTCACAAAAGGAGCTCAGACTGTATATTTTTGGCTGTGGAAAATTATAAAATTCTATTGAAAAATGCCAAAATAAACGTATAGCTACTAATGCAGCAGATTACATTTTAGAACAGCTTTTATTATGAAATAATGGAACGCTCACGAGCAGGTGCCAGGAGGGCCCAGGGAGCGAGCCATGGAACTCAGCTGTCACCCTGGCGGTCTCGGAAGTCACCCAGGGGGCCGTGGAGCCGGGCGCGTGGGGCCATGTCCGTCTGGGCCGTCCCCTCCGACCCGGTCTCTGCTCCAGGGCACCCGCCCACCATGGTGCACCTGCCTTGGGGTGATCTCTGAAACCGGGATCCAAAATAAATCGGCCCTTTAAACTATGAGCATTAGATATTCTGTGAGGCACAAAAACGTTACTTACAGAGCGCTACCTTGCGTGCTTCACAACTCCTGCGTAGGGCACCAGACACAGTGCGCTGTCCAAACCCTGAAATTGACTGGTATGGCCTAGGCCACACAGAAGATACGGTCTGTCGTGGAGTTGTTTGGGTTTCATCAGATTTTATGAGCACTGTATTTTGTTTATAATTATAAGAAATATTACCCCATGTGTAGTTTTGTGCACTTGTGCCTATAATCAGAATACAGAGCTGCCATCGTAGAGAAACTCTCCCTGTCACTCATCTCCCCTTCCACGCCCAGCTTCTGGCGAATTTCAAGCTGTCCTCTATAGAATCATCACTTTGGGAAGCTTAGAGGAACAAGGGTGGCTTTGTTTTCCTTTGATATCTGCCCAGGACTCTCTTTGAGCTGTAGAAAACCTCTCTCCCCTCCTCTCCCACTTCTCCTCCCCTCCAGCTCCTTTTCCTATTCCCTTCCCCCCTCTTCCTCCTCTCCTCTTCCTCCTCTTCTCTTCCACTTCCTCCTCCTCTTTTTCTTTTCCTCCTCCCCCTCTTTCTGCTCTCCTCCTCCTTCATCTTCTTCCCCTTTGTAGTCTAAGAAGCTTCTCTTAATTTTATGATTCTTTGCATATATTTAAGGTATGCTCAGATTTATATACACAAGTGAAATGATTACTACAGTTGAGCAAATTAATATCCATCCACCTCACATAGCTTTTCTTGTGTGTGCAGTAAAACTGCCTAAAATTTCCATTTAAAAAAAAATTTCCAGGATGCAAACACACTGTTATTACCTAGAGTCCTTCTGCAGTGCATTGGCTCTCTGGAACTTACACATTCTACACAACTCTGCAATCTTTCACTTCCACCTGTCACTACCTCGCCCCATTGCCCCTACTCTACTCACTATTTCTGTGTGCCCCAGGCTTGTTTTGGGCTGCAAGATTCCACAGTGGGATTATGCAGTACTTTTCTTTTGATATCTGGCATATTTCACTTAGGATAATGTCCTTTATATTCATCCATGTAGGGGAAAATAGCAACATTTCACTTTTTTAGGCTGAATAATACTGCATTACATCCCCCCCCACAGACTCTGTCTCTCTCTGTCTCTCTGTCTCTCTCTCACTCTCTCTCTCTCTCTCTCTCTCTCACACACACACACACACACACACACACAGATTCTCATCCATCCATTGAACCCCTAGGCTGTATGTGTCTGTTGGCTATTGTGGATAGTACACAGACACATTGGCACAAGTAGTTATTTTTACAAGGCAGTGATTTCACTTTAGTACATGCCCAGAAGAGGGGCTGCTGGGTTTATGATGGTTTTGTTTTTAACTTTTGCTTGATTTATTAATTTATTTTTTAATAATGGCTGTGCTCCTTCCCTTCTTTATTTTCATGGGTTATTTTCTGGTCTCATAGTTTTAAATATCAGTGCTATAATTTACAAGTCTATATCTGCAGTTTCCTGGAAATCTCATCCTGGGTATTCAGAAGCATTATGACTTCATAGGTGTTAAACACATTCCTTGAAATTACCCTGACCAAAACAATTTTCCTCAAACCCTGAAAAAGACTGGAGAAAGCTCACACCCAGCTTAGCAACACCATACAGCCAAGAGCACTGTTTCCTTTATTTTTCTTTTCAAGATTTTTTCTTTTCTTTTCAAGATTTTTTCTTTTGTTTTCAAGATTTTTAGTAAGTCTATCGATTCCACTTCCATCGACTTGAGTTCAAATGCATTTGCTGTCTCTGGGGAAGAGCGTGGAGCAGAGGTTAGGCGCCCGGGCTCCAGAGTCAAGCTGCTTGTGTTCTTTATTTATTTTGTGTGGTATGGAGCGGTTGAACATGGGGCCTTTGTGCTGAGCTATATCCTCAAATCTTTTTTACTGTTTATTGTGAGCCACGATCTTGCTAGGTCACTATGTTGCCCGGGTTGAGCTTGAACTTGGAATTTTCCTCCCTCATCCCTGCAGCGTGCTAAGATCATGGGCAAGCACCACTGTGCACAATTTTGTTTTACTTTGTTTGGAGATGGGGTCTTGCTGTGTTGCCCAGTTTGACCTGGAGCCTGTGGGCTCCAGTGATCTTCGCACATCAGCCTGAAAGGAGCTGGGACTTGAGGGGCCAGGCTGGCTGCCTGGGTTGGAGCCCTGCCCCTGCTTCCTGATGTGAACTTGGTCTAGCTGCCGGAATTTTCTATACCTTGTTTTCCCCATTCATAAAATGGAGGTCAAAATAACCTCCTCCCTCATGGAGCTTTGAGGGTTGAAATGAACATTTTTAAATAGGGAAGTGGCAATGACCTCTACTACTAATAAACACTGCAAACTGCACCAGCTATGTGAGGGATTGGATCCCAGATGCCTGAGGGCAGCAGCTATAGGACAGGGGCAGCTGAGGACCCTGGTGACGCTGCTGCCACATGCGCACACTAGGTGATGCTGATGCTTGCAGACCTTGATGGCGGGAGTGTGCTTTGCGGATGGCATGTACCAAAGGCCTACTGCAAAGAGGAGGGCAGCATTACAGTGACACCCCGAAGACAATCCTGGGTCCTCAGACTTTCAGAGTTCCGCATGACAACTACCTACTTCTTCAATGTAGGTTCAGTCTACTTTCTTTCTCTTTCCCTTTCAATAGACTTTATTTTTCTAGAGCAGTTTCAAGTGCACAGAGAAAATGAAAGAAGGTCCAGAAATTTCCCTTCTGTCTTCCTCCCCATGCTCATAGCTTCCCACATTATAAACACCACACCTTTTTTTAGACCCAACTTTTGAACCAAAATGTTCTTCTCTCTAATTTAATTTAACAACTTGTTCTTGGTTCAAAGACTCTCCTACTCTGTCATCTGGAAGGACCCCCCCCCAGATTTGTTGAAATAGAAGTGACAAAATTGCATACATTTAAGGTGTACACTGGTACCATGTCATGACTTGATGTATAAATTATATTGTGAAATGATTACCACAACCAACCCAATTAACACATGCATCCACTCAGTTCTGTGTCTGTGTGTGTGTTCAGAATACTGAAAATCTATCCTCTTAGCAAATTTCAGTACACAACACATTATTAGCTGTAGCCACCATGCTGTATCCTAGCTCCCAGATCTTTTTCTGGAATGTTCTTCCTTGATCTTGGCACGGCAGGCTTCTCTTTAACAGAGGGCTCATATTAAATATTTCCTTCTGGAAGAGTCCTCCCCACTTCTGACCACTTTCATACTCTCAGGTTGAATTTTCATATCACTCAGTGCCATCTGGTCTTTTTCCATTTTTTTTTCTTGCTCAAGTGCAGATTTCCCTTTGAAATTTGATTTTATTCACTGCTAGGATGGAGCCTTGCAGACAGTGGCTATTAAAATAACAATTGTGAAATAAAACTCTCAAATACCAGGTGAAGAATGTTTTCCTGTTACAGAAACTTGAAAGTTGGCCATAATCCAATGAAGTTTAACAATCCAGTTAAAGTTTATAGGAAATCTTACTAAATAAAGATGATACACTTGGAAGCTATTTTTAAAAAGTAGGAAAACTTGTGTTTTAGACACACAGATAAAAATTAATCTTTCAAAGAGATTTACAATGCAGATTTCTTTTCAAGGGGTTTCCTTGCTGGAGGTAGGGAATTTGACCCAGATGTAACCAACAGTGCCCAGGTCCCTCGGTTAAGAGCGTGTGAGCCGCTGATTCTAAACATCTCCGTTCCTGAGTAAACCAGGAAGTCAAATGTTCAGTCACAAAAAGGAAGTCTGTCTTGTTTACTTCCTATCCTCTATGATGTGTTTGCCATGCGTGAATACATTTCATTTCTCAAGTGACCCGTTATGAGTTGAATGTCTGCATTCCCCAAAACACACGTGCTGAGGCCCCAACCCCACAACAGTGTGAAGAGGTCGGGTGATCGGGGTTACATGGGGCTAAAGGGTGGAGCCCTGGTTATGGGATTAGCGCCCTTATAGGGAAGGGAAGGAAATGCCAGAACTTGCTCTCTTCCATGTGAGGACACAGCAAGGAGCTGAGCATCCACAGTGCAGGACAAGGGTCCCCACCAGCACTCCACAGATACGGCACCCGAGTTTCAGACTTTCAGAGCCGAGAAATAGACTTCTTGCTTCAGTTACCTAGTGTGTGGTACTTTGTTATGGCAGCTGGAGTGAAGACCCTTCTCCTCTCCTTCTCTTTCTTCTCCTTCTTCTCCTTCTTCTCCTCCTTCTCCTCCTTCTCCTCCTTCTCCTCCTCCTTCTCCTCCTCCTTCTCCTCCTCCT